>CAUYPK010099830.1:0-38642 GCA_963574355.1 Loris lydekkerianus | reverse complement strand
TTCACAGACTGGTTGACACGTTTATATCACACTGGTTAACATAGCCTTCCTGGCAATTTCACAGTTATTGTGTTAAGACATTTATATTCCACATTTACTAAGTTTCACATATACCATTGTAAGATGCACCACAAGTGTATTCTCACCAATCCCCCTTCTTCCACCCACCTCTCCCCTCCCTCCCCCCCCTTTCCCCCTTCCCCCTATTCCTAGGTTGCAAATGGGTTGCAGCATTCATGTGAAAGCCCTAAATTAGTTTCATAGTAGGGGTGAGTACATTGGATATTTTTTCTTCCATTCTTGGGATACTTTACTAAGAAGAATAGGTTCCAGCTCCATCCATGTAAACACAAAGGAGGTAAAGTCTCCATCTTTCTTTAAGGCTGCATAATATTCCATGGTGTATGTATTTTATAAATTTACTTTTATCATGCCAGAAATGTATCTTTTAAAAAAGCAAAAAATTAACTTAATGTGATTTATAGTGATAGTGCCACAGATACCTGGCAGAAAAAAATGCAAATCATTTCTTTAAAAACATATTTAAAATAGAGCCTTGAAAGAATTTCCATGGATGACATATCAAGGACTATAAAATCAAAATCAAAATTTACTACATATACTAGGAATCAAAGTGAGACCAACAAACTGCAGAATCAGACCCACAAAGCCTACCTGTACTAGATTAATTAAATAATAAACATATATTAACTATGTGATTCAATATTTTCTAAAGGAGAAGTGAAAGATAATACTTAAGAATAAAAAAAACCTACCACATTGGTTAACCATATTTGTAAAATAACTAAACAGAAATACAAATGAAAAACATGATAATAGCATTTTAAAAGTTACTGAAGTGATAAAATGGATATACACAATATGATAAACACCACCCATAAAAAACCCACAGCTAACATCAAACCGAATGCTAAAAGTCTGAAAGCTTTTTCTCTAAGATCAGCATTAAAATAAGGGTGCTCGTTTCCATCACTTCTGTTCAACATAATACTATAAGTTCTAGTGAAAGCAATTAAGTAAGAAAAGGAAATAAAACACTTCTAAATTGGAAAGGAAGAAATAAAATTATCTGTTTACAGATGACATTACCTTGTACATAGAAAACCCCAAAGTATCCACAAAATATTTTGTTAGATCTGATAAACAAATTCAACAAAGTTGAAGAATACACAATCAACATTTAAAAATCATTTGTATGACTATATACTAGCAATGTATAATCTAAAAAGGAAATTGAGACAACAGTAGCATCAAGAAGAATAAAATACATGGTAATAATTTTTCTTTTATCTTCTTTTTTTTTTTTTTTTTTTGCAGTTTTTGGCTGGGGCCCACCACCTCTGGCATATGGGGCCGGCACCCTACTCCTTTGAGACTCAGGTACCACCCCATAGTAATAAATTTAACAAAGGAGGTGAAAGACTTGTATACTGAGAACTATAAAAGACTGATAAAAGAAATTAAAGAACACCTATGTAAATAAAAAATATGAGTAGATAAAAAGACATCTGCTCACAGCTTGTACACTATTAAGATGATAATGCTATCTAAAGTTATACACAGATTCAATTCAAAAACTATCAAAATACCAAATGGCATTTTTTTTAAGAAATGGAAAAACACACATGGGTATTCAAGAGACCCCAAATGACCAAAAACAACCTTAAAAAGACAAACAACGTTGGAGGAGTTACTTCCTGATTCAAACTTACCATAAAGCTACAGTAATTAGAACATACTCATACTACCAGCATAAGAACAAAAATTACAGACAAATAAACTAGAACAGAAAGCCTACAAATAAACCTTTACATAGATGGTAAATTAATTTTTGACAAGGATTCCAAGACCACCCAATATGAAAAGGATAGTCTTCAACAAACATGCAGAAGAATGGCATTCATCCTTACTTTGCACCATAAATTACAATCAATTTAAAATGGATCAAAGACCTAAATTTAAGAGCTAAAACTATCAAAATCTCAGAGGAAAATAGAAAGGAAAATTTTCATGACCTTGGATTTTGTGATAGTTTCTTAAGGCAAAAGTACTGGCAACAATTTAATAAATTGGACTTTGTCAAAATAAAACCCTTCTGATATCAAAGGATACTATTTATGGAGTGAAAAGACAAACCACAGAACAGGAGAAAAACTTGCAAATCACATATCAGATTAATAGTCAGAATATAAAAGAAACTCCTACTACAACAACAGCAGCAATAAAACCAATTTAAAAATGGGCAATAGACTTGATTTGACTAGATAATTCTCTGAAGAACATACAAATGGCCAACAGCAAACAAAAAATGCTCGATATCACCAGTGTTAGGGGAATTGATCAAAATCACAATGAGGTGCCACTTTACATTGCCGAAGATGGCAAATATCCAAAATCCAGAAAAATATAAAAGTATTGGTTAGCTATGGAGAAATTATAAACTTTGTGCATTGCTGGTGAGAATGTAAAATGGTACAGCCACTGTGTAAAATAGTTTGTTGAATCCTGCACAACTAGTATATAACCCAGTAATTCTACTCCCATATATAATACAAGGTCAGAAAATTAAGTTCGCCAACTCATCCTCCTTGCTAAATATCACTATGGTTACCTTCCAAGTATTCCCCCCCTAGGAAGCTATGTACCCACATCAGCATCTAGTCCACCCTTCAAAGCACTTGTCCCAGGTTGAGTTCATGAACTTAACTGTCAGACCTTGGACGAGGACAGCTGTGATGGCCATTCCAGAAAAGGAGTTCCAAAACAACTCCAAAGGGTAGAGTAGGTACTGGCATTGATACTTCCCAAGGGGAATAGTTTGAAGGAGACTATAGTGAAATTCAGTTATGAGGTATGTAGCATTTTTTTAGGATTAAGTTTATAAACTTAATTGTCAGACCTTATATACCCAAAATAACTGAAAACAAAGACTCAAAAAGATACGTGTACAACAATGTTCATAAGAATATTATTCACAATAGCCAAAAGATGGAAGCAACTGAAATGTCCACATTTTGAATAAACAAATATATATCTGTATGTATATATATATATGTATGTATATATATATAATGAAATAACAGTCATACAAAAGGAAGAGGTTCTGATACATGCTACTATAAGAATGAATCTTGAAAACCCTATGCTAAGTGAAATAAGCCAGACAATAAGGGACAAATATTACATAATTCCATTCATCTGAGGTATCTTGAATAGGCAAATTCATAGAGACAGAAAGCAGAATAGAGCATAACAAGAAAATGGAGCATTACTGCATACTAAGTACAGAATTTCTGTTTGGGATAATTAAGACTTCTGGAAATAGATTATAGTGATGACTGCAAAACACTAGGAATATGTTTAATGTCACTGACTTTTACACTTAAACATAGCTAAAGTGAGCTTAGTGTGGTGGCTCACACCTGAAATCCTAAGCACTTTGAGAGGCCAAGGCAGGAGTAGTGCTTGAGGCCAGAAGTTTGAAACCAGCCTAAGCAACATAAGGAGACCTTGTCTTTATAAATAAATAAATTAAATAAATAAAATAAAATATAAATCATATAAAAATATATATTTAAAAAAACATATATGTGTGTGTGTGTGTGTGTGTGTGTGTGTGTGTGTGTTTATAAATAAATTCAGAGTGGTGTAGGCCTGTAATCCTAACTAAACGGGAGGCTAAGATGAAAGGATGACTTGAGCCCAGGAGAAGAAGGTTGCAGTGAGCTATGATGATGCCACTGTTTTCTAGCATAGTCAACAGACTGAGACCTATCTCCAAAAAAGAAAAAATAAATAAATAATAAATAAAAATAAAAAATAAAATGGCAGGTTTTATGTTGATTTTTACCGTAAGAAAAGAAGAATAAAAACTTAATGAATTTTAAGTAGCTCAAAAGATAATTAGAGTTCATACAAATAGATCTGAGAAAATTACCCTTAACATATCATGGATAATAAAAGAATATCATGATTAATGTCATGGCAAAAATTTGGGTACATTAGTGTAATGGATACATTTCTACAAAAATGTAAGTGACCAAAACCAATTCAAGAAAAAACAGAGAACCTGATTAGTCCTATAAATGTCAAAGAAATTGAATCACCATTTAAAAAGAAATTCAATTCCCCTGTAAGGTTCTACCAAACTTACAAAGAATAAGTCATTCTAACATTCTAACTTTACATATACCTTTTAGAGAACAGAAAAAGAAAAAAATTTCTAAACTCATTTTTTGAAATTAGTATAACACTGATATCAAAACCAGAAAAGGACCTTATAAGGAAAGGAAAATTACAGAGAAATTTTACCACATGTACATAACAAAAACAAAACCAGAAATAAAACAATTAGCAAACGGAATACTGTAATGTATTTAAAAGAAAAGATGGCCAGGCATGGTGGGTCATGCCTATAATTCTAGCATTCTGAGAAGCCAAGGCAAGAGGAACTCTTGAGCTCAGAGTTCTCTACTAAAAGAGAACTCTACTCTCTACTAAAAATCCCATCTCTACTAAAAATAAGAAATAAATTATCTGGGTGCAGTGCCTCTGGCCTATATTCCCAGCTACTGAAGAAGATAAGGCCAAAGGATCACCTGAGCCCAGCCAGGAGTTGGAGGTTGTAATGATCTGTTAAGATGCTGCTGCACTCTAGCCAGGACAATAGAGCAAGACTATGTCTTAAAAACAAAACAAAACATAACATATTGTGACCAAGTTAATTCTGCAGTGATGGTTAATTTTGTGTCATCTTAATTAGGCCATAAGGTTTCTAGATACTTGGTTAAACACTGTTCTGAGGGTGTCTGTGAAGGTGTTCCTGGATGAGGTTAACATTTGAACTGGCAGATGGAGTAAAACTTTCTGTCTTCCCCATTGTAGTTGGGCTTTATCCAATCTATTGAAGACCTGAATAGAACTAAAATCAGAGTATGGGAAAATTCACTCTTTTTCTGAGGCTGCACCTATGCCTTCATGGAGAGTTCTATATGATTGGTTGACAAAGGAAAAGAAGACTAGGAGCTATTTTTTCTGTACAATATGCAGGCATCCCCTAACAGTGGACAACTATAGCAATAAGATCACTTTCTGGAACATCCCTGGAGAACAGTATTAAAGGGAAATCCTCCTAAGCAGGCAGAATTTTGAGCAATGTGCCTGGTTTCTTCATTTTGTTTAGAAGAAGAAATTATCAGACATGTTTCTTCATTTTGTTTAGAAGAAGAAATTATCAGACATGTAATTATATACCAGTGCATGGCCTGTGGCCAGAGTTTTGGCTGAATGGTCAGGAGCTTGGGGAAAAAACTATTTGAACAGTAGTGACAATAAAATTTGGGGAAGGGGAGTGTGAATAAACTTTTATGAGTGGACAAAATAATGTGAAGATACCTGTGTCCCAGTGAATACTCACCAACAGGTGATCTCAGCAGAGGAGTATTTTAATAATCAAGTAGATGAGATTATTCCATGGATAAACGTCAGTCTCTTTCCTCAGCCACATCTATCATTGCTCAATTGGCTCATGAACAAAGTGGCCCTAATAGCAGAGATGGCATTACGCATGGGCTCATTAACAAGGCCAATCTGCATACAACCACTACTGAGAGCTCAATCTGCCAACATAAACCAATACTGAGTCCTTGATATAGTACCATTTCCCAGTGTGGTGAGTCAGCTGTCAGGTTAATTACACTGGACCACCAGGAAATCATGGGAAGGACAGTGTTTTGTTCTTACTGGAATAGCCATTTATTCTGGATACAGATTTGCCTTTGTACACACAACACTTCTGCCAAAACTATCATCCCTGGACTTCCAGAATGCCTATCTCTATCAAAGCAGTATTCTAGATAGCATATTGCTTCTGATCAAGGAGCTCACTTTACAGCAAAAGTATTATGCCATGAGCCAATAGTCATGGAGTTTCACTGGATTTACCATGTTTCCCACAATCTGGAAGCAGCTAGATTGAAAAAATGGTAAATGGCTTTTTGAAAACTCATTTATGCACCACCAGGCAGTTGGCAATGCCTGGTAGAGCTAGCAAAAAGTTCACCAGAAAGCTGTATATGCTCTATATCACAGATGTTAAATAACCATCTCAAGGTTACAAATCTAATTATAGGCAAAAGCTAGCACTGATTTAAATCATCTAGTAGTTTCTGTACAATACCATGCTAAATGTACCAAAAGTGTAACAAATTAGACAAATTAACTTTAAATGACCATTTGCCAAAGATTGAGATTAACAAATTATTATAAAGGGCGCCTGGATCAATTACATTGTATAGTTAACCAACTTTTAAGCCTTTTAGAGAGAAAAAGAGTAACTTCAAGACAGTTATTTTAGTCTCTTCGGATCCCCAAAACGGTAACTCTAGGGCTTTACTATTTTATTTTTGCTAAAATTTAGATAGAAAACTGCCTTTTCTATAACACTGGAAATAGATTTACTATAATCAAATAACATACTCATAGAGAACTTTTCTCTTCTAGTATTTTTCATTTATACTACTTATGATCACCTTTTTAAAATTTTAGAATGGTAAAGGGGTACAAGTGTTTTTGTTAAGTGAATGAATTATATAATGCTGAAGTAAGAGATTTTAATGTGACTGTACCAAGAAGAATGTTCATTATACCTGATAAGTGTTTACCCCTCATGCCCTTCCCGACTCTCCCACTTTCTCAATTTCCAATGTACTTAACACATCTCTGTACCTGTCTGTACCCAACATTTAGTTTCCACTTATTAGTGAGAACATGTGATGTTTCTTTTTCTGTTCCTAAGATACTTCACTTAGGATAATGGTCTCCAGTTCCATTCCAGTTGCTGCAAACAACATTACTACATTCCTTTTAATGGCTGAGTAGTACTCTTGTTTCATTCTTTTCCATATGGCTATCCAAATTTCTCAGCACCTTTTATTGAAAAGACTATCCATTCTCTATTGTATGTTTTTGTCTGCTTTGTTGAAAATCAGTTGGTCATGGCTACACCGTTTTATTTCTGGGGTGGGTATTCTGTTCCATTGGTCTCTGTCTTGTCTTTAATCCAATACCACACTGTTTTGGTTACTGTAGCCTTGTAATATAATTTAAAGTCAGCTAATATGATATCTCTTGATTTATTCTTTTTGCTTAAGATTGCTTTGAGCTCTTTTCAGTTGCATATGAACTCATCTATTATTTAAAACAAAGGTATCTAACTTTTTAGCTTCTCTGGGCCACAGTGGAAGAAGAGAAGCTCTCTTGGGCCATACATTAAATATACAAATGTTAACTAAAGCTGATAATAAAAAAAAAGTCCATGAATAATTTTTGTGACATCTGCTACCACAGATAAGCAAAAAAGTCCTCATATAATAAACATAATTATGCAGCATCCCTTGAGAGTCTTTTAAAATTGTCAAGCAGATCCCAAGTTTGCAATCACTAATACAGAAAATGTGCATATCTAAGTAATAAAAGTCTTTGCTTTTTTGATATTTTTTAACTATAAAAGTAAAAGTGGGCGACATAAAACTAGTGAAATATTTGACATTCTATTTGAGATATCTGGTTTGATGGAAGTAGCTGCAATTCTCAGTGAGTTCTCAAGGTGACCATCAGATATTCTGGTTCTAATTTTACTATTAATTTGCTTCATTCTTGAAAATAGTTGCTCGCTACACCAGAGCTGGGGGGTTCAAATCCAGTCTGGGCCTGCCAAACAACAATGTCAACTACAACCAAAAATAGCCGGGCATTGTGGCTAAAAAAATAAACAGAAAGAGAGAAAGAAAGCAAAAAGAAATGTAAAGAAAATAGTTGCTCACAAATGTAGGTGTTGTCAAAAAGAGATGACGTGAACAAGGCATGATTGTGAAGCAAGGGATATTTATCTCTGAGATAAAAGGACCTATAAAAGTCCAGTAAAGAGACATGATGAAATTTTTCTTTAAGTAGAATGTCCAATTGCAGCTCTATGCATTCCATTTGAAAATTGGTAGGTAACATATTTATGTCAACTAAAAACAGAACTGCAAATGCACCAAATTATTATTTTCCCAGAAATCTTGAAATCTGCTTTCAAATTCTTGTATCAAACTGAAAAGCAAGGGGCATATTTTTCATTGTTCGCAGTTCTATATTTAGTCAATGTGTTGAAATGCATAAAATTGCTTGGCTTAATTTGAGCTTATCATAATTTTTCTTTAGAATGCTGTTATGGTTTGAAATACTGTAATGATAAGTTTTAGCTTTAAAGATCCATGTTTAACTCATTTAAATAAGTAGTTAAATCCACAACAATGCTAAACACATAAGCCAGTTTTCATCATCAACTTCATGCACAAATTTGGTATTTGATACCACAAATGACTTGGTAACATGTTGCAAATCATAAAATCTTTTCAATGTTTAGCCTCAACTTAGCCTTCTTACTTCCAAAAAGTAAATGATGTCACCCATAGTCAGCATTGGTACTTTTAAGGAATTCCTGAAATTAGCAATGACTACTCAATTCCTTTGCCTTTAGGAAATTCTTGATGACAATGTACTTGACCTTATCCATTTTTAAAGCTTTTGCGTGTAATTTTTCTTGTTATACCATGTAACGATGCTTCATCAAACATAAGTTTTGGGTGGCAATTCCATCACCTTCTATTAATTTTATAAGTCTGCCTACCATCACCAAGACACCATCAGTAACTATACCAGATATGTTAACAATGCACAAAGAAAATCACTTTAACATTTTTTTTTTTACTGTTTATTATAAATCTCTATGTAATTGTGCCTTTCAATGGTACTGAGAGCCCCTTTTTCAGTGGCATTATATTTGTCATCAATACCTCTAATAAAAGTAGCAAGCTGAGACGTATTTGTAGCATCAGTGCTGTCACCCATTACCAAAGCATAAAATTTAAAATTAGCAGCTTTACTCCCAATCTTCTTTCAACAGATTTTCCAATTGTTTCAATTTGTCTTGGTTATAATCTGGTGAAACAAACTGATTTTAGAAACATCTCCTTTTTTCCAGGGCAAATTATATCTGCCATGCTTTCCATATATTGCTTAATAAACTCACCATCAGCAAATGGTTTTGATTTTTTTTTTGCTATTAAATGCTACTACATAACTAGCTTTTACAATGGGTCATAACTAAAAAAAAAAAAAATTTGTTGACAAGACAGACTTTTTTTCAGTTCTGTTATTTTCTTCTTACAACACAATCCTTCATATGCATCAAAATTGGCAGCATATTTTGGCATACAATGCCTTTTCAAATTATAGTTTTTAAAAACTTGAACAAATTCACTACAAATTAAGCAGAGTGCCTTATTATTTGCCTTGACAAAAATGTAGTCACCTGTCCATTTTTCATTGAACAATTTTCCTTCATCTGTAATTTTTCTTTCTGGGGGCTCTGTTTTCTTTTGAGACATTATAGAAGCAATGCTGGGATTAAAATAATAATAGTAGATAAAGGACTATATTTCCTTTTATAAGGAAAGTTAACTGACAAGAAATTGAAAAGCAAGGTTTGGGCCCTTCCACATCTAGGTTGCTAATGAAGGATAAGGTAGAGGCTCAATTGTAAAGCGTGGCAAGCAATGTGTGAGGCATCCCTGAGACTATTATTACCTTTAATAGTCAAATAAGAATGCTTATCAGACTTCTAAATAACATCAAATGCCTGTTACAATGATAGATTGAAATATTATTAATAATTGCTGCCTTGTCAAGTCATCACGAGCACATGTAAGGTCTGTTGTCTGATGGGGTCGATTCAACTGTCTGCACTTGGAAAATAATTCACTGGATGCTTCACACTGCTGGAAAACTGAAGCCAAATATGCATACAAATAGCAAAAGCAAATGCATGTTTAGCTTATGTGACACTGCAACACTACATTGTTATTTACAAAATTCAAACTCAAGAATCACACAATCGAGTTCTACCAAAAAAAAAAAAAAAAAAAATCACAAAAACCCTGACAAATCCCATAATATTTTAAGTATGTTTACAATTTTGTGTTAGGCCACATGCATAGCCATCCTGGACTTGATGTGGCTCATTGGTCAAGAGATGGACACCTCTGATTTAAAACAAAATGTAAAGCATGCAAAAAGGATATTTTCATGCATTTTACATGATTTAGGAATCAGAAAAATTCAAGAAAGATAAGAGATTTGCCTATGGCATCAGAAACAGTTAAGTCAGAATTCCACGGTATGAGTTAGTCACAGAGAGACAGGAGAATTTTTCATTATCATATTTTTAGAAAATTATCCATACAAAATGGATATAAATGAGGCATACTGTACCAGCATTTTCCAGACTGATAGTGTTCATAAAAAAGTATTCTGTAGTTTTCGTAGTTTTGTAGATAAATGACTTATAATTTGTTCTTTTCTACATTTGCAATGCATGTTACCATTTCTGCAGGAAATAACCTTTTGATTTTCAATGTATTTACTGTGTATGTAATCGTTTTTCTAAGCCCACTTGGTTATATAGCATTGCAAATCAATTTTAGGAAACACTGACTTGAACAAAAAACTCCAAAATATGTTAAGTACTTTTGTGATAAGATTCCAAATAAGCTGCAGCCTAAGATGTTAGAACTTTAAAGGCAAATTCTTAAGTTTTAAACAATGAGATGATGATAATGGTGATAACAGCAAACATTCAGAGTTTAAACACTCTCCTATCCATTCAACAGATATTTACCACGAGCCTACATCATGTAAGCTACTGAATTTTACACCAGCTGAGAATTTCAAAAGTTCCCACACACTAAGGACATGACTGATTTTTCTGTAGCCATGGTAATAAGCAGCCAATAGAATCAGTTTTAGAAGTCTTCAGTGGATTACTAAACAATGGCAGCTCCACTGTGCAAAGCCAATCAGGAGCAGACTCATCCCAGTAAACCCATTTCTGAGTGCTAAACAAACAACAGACTCATCTGAGCAACCTCTTTTCAACAGATGATGTCAATCTCCAGAACACCACCTATCAGTGAACTCCAGACTTCCTGAAAATGCTACAGGAGAACAGCAGTTTTCTTAGCTGAGAAACTATGTTTCACCAGCATTTATCTCCCCTTTATGATAAGAAGCAATAAATCCGTTTTTCAGTCACTGAATGATGAATAGAGTGATGGTGTTTCAGAAGTCTGCTCTCACAAATTGGTCAGCCTAACCTCCGTGCCTTTTTTTGTTCCTCTTTTTATTTTGAAAGATTTCTAACCAACAGGAAAATTAAAATAATACTACAATAAACATTTATAAATCTTTCACCTAAATTCACCTATTGCTAATATTTTGGCACATTTGTTCGTCCTCTCAAAAAATTTATATACACACATGTATCTTTATATCTATTTTCTTTCAACAGCAATGTAAGTGCTTTACGTATGCTAGGCACACTTACATGTATTAATATTACATCATTTAAACCTCTTAAAGACCCTACAATCTACTATCATTATGTCTGTCCCTCTGCCTCTTGAAGATACATTTCTTATAGTAAGTGAAATGCTCTTTATTTATTAATTTCCATGTACTGGGCTTAGTTTCATCCCTAGGAACTAGATGATAATCCTTCTTTTACATGACAGGTCTTTAAAACCATGAAGAAACTTTATTTTTAAAAGTTTGATTATGTTTTATTTTTGCTAAATAACATCTGTTTTTAAAACATCCTTACTGAGCTACCAATTACATAGCATAAAATTCAATTATTTTAAGTGAACAATTCACTGATTTTTAGTAAATTTACAGGGTTGCACAACCATCATAACAACCCAGTTTTAGAACATTTTCATCTTTTCAAAAAAATGCCTTGTGCCAATTTATAGTTAGTACCCTTTCCCAGCCTAAGACGATCAGTAATCTACTTAAAGAAAATGTATTTCCTCTAATCTTCTTCAAGGTTAAGGATTCCCCTTTTCTTATCATTGGGGTCTAAAGGTAAATGGCATACTCTTAGAAAGACTTTCCCAATTATTACCACTTTCAATCCTCACTTAAATCAGAGGAGGTCAGCAATTATTTAGTTTAAGTGTTGAAAAGTCTAAACATTTAGCCCCTTTAGCAAAAAATATATCCTGAAACTAAGATCAACCAAACAATATTTTTGTGGACTAGGACGAGTTCAACCAGATTTGAAGATGCCTTTGTCTGAAATATAACTCATCCATAAGAATATCATGAGAAATCATGTTTGACCATCTTATTAAAATTTTTACTGTCATGGCATTACCTTATTGAAAGGAAAATTATTTTACACCAATATAAACTGTGAACTCTTCCAAGTTTCTAGTCACTACAGATTCCAGAATTTCCTTGTAACATGATGTAAAATTCACTACACTGGAATGACTAGCTTCTCTTCTCCCTCATTATTTTTTAAAATTATAATTTAAGTACACTTCTTTAAACAGCATTCTAGGAAAACCACCTGGTGACAGTTAACACCATTAGTGTACATAATCTCTCTTCTAATGTATTTGCAGGATTTAATCTGTCATCCAAAATAATGGTTTTAGTCTGATAGGCTATACTAATGAGTAAATCAAACTAAAAAACAGTGCAAAGTTGTTACATTAGCAATCAAGCAGCTTGAAAATTAATTGTGCAAATGTTAATGACTACCAGTAGAAAAATACATAATATATTCCAGTTGTCCTACATAATATCTTCCATTTGTTCCTTCACCAGTGCTTTGATTTTACTCAGGAAGTGTACAAGGCAACTGCCCTACTAGAATATGTAAACTGGACAATGATCAGTTACTTTTGTTTTGAGAAAATTAAGAAAACGTTTACCTCTAGTCTCAACAATATTGTATTCCTCAAATCAAAATGGAATTTAGTATGCCCAGAAGACATGCATTTTGTTTGTCCTCCAGAAAATGGATATAAAAGTGATGACACAGAAAGATGTTAAGACATAATTATATCTAACATTCCACTGAGAATAAACATATAGCATATGTTGAACAATCTTTTGGTTTTACTTCAGATCACAGTCTACAACTTAAAAAATTTGGCATATATAAATAATAACCTTTATAGATGTTTACATACACTATCAGCAAAACTCATACATTAATTTTTAAATTGTACTATAACAAAACATACATCTATGTATCTATCAACTACCAACCTATATACAATTAAGTATCATCATAGGTGCCAGCTCTGTGGAGGCAAACAAAAACGTAACAGTAATTACTATCAATAAAATAGTAGTTAAGACGCTGGCTTAAAACAATTCTGTAACTTTCAAATTCCTTTGTTCTATTAGAAAAGTCTTCGAAATCTGGTTTCTGTCTGGTTTCTGTTCTACCATGCACCTTTGTCCCTGTTAAACTACCTATAGATAGCTAAACACACAATGAGCTTCATATTTTCTCACCTTTGTATGTGATGTTTTCTCTGTCAAATAAGCCTTTATTTTGTTTTCCTTTAGAGATAGGGTCTCATTCTGTCACTCAGATACACTACAGAGACATAATCATGTCCCTGCTGCCTCCACATCCTGGGCCCAAGTGATCCTCCTGCCCAACCTTCCAAGTAGCTGAAACTACAGGCACATTGTGCATGCCTAGCTAATTTGGGGGAGGGGGCAGGTATAGAAGGAAGTTTCCTTATGCTGCCAGGCTGGTCTTAAACTCCTGGACTCAAGTAATGCTCCTACTTTGGCCTCCAAAGTGCTGGGATAAAGCCCAGCCACACTTTATCTCTTCTTTGTATCCAGTATTCCAGTGCCTTCAAAAAAAGTTCAAGAAGTAGTACCCTGGGGAAATTTTCCCTAATCCTATTTAATTTAGATGCTTTTCTATGGCATTTTGCATTGATGGCCCTAACTAACTCTTCACTTCATACCATATTCATTCCCACTGCCAAGCAACTTCAGCCTTGCATTATAACTCTAGGTATCAGTCATGTTTTATTCTTTGACTAATGATATGTTAGCAAGCAGAGGCTAAGAAGTACTAAAGCTTTTCAACTTGTGCTCCTATGCCACTGTCTTGGATATGCCCAGACCAATCTGCTGAAAGTTAACAGACACATGAAATAGAGCTAAGTCACCCCACTGGAGTCATCCTAGATTAGCTGACAGTCAAATGACCCTCAGATAGATGACAAAGCCCAGATGACATGGGTGGAGCTGCCCAATTTACCCTCCTAGACACATAATCCTATATGTTGATGGCATACTACTGAGGTTTTATGGTTTTTTATTTTGCAGCATCGTGGAAAGAAATAACAGAGATCCACCCTCCTAGATGCTTCCATAGCACTCTGCTCACATTCTCATCATATGTATACTATACGACATAGTACCTTTGTATTAACAAATTTGTCACTGTTCTCCCCAGATTTTAAAACAGAGTATGTCTTGTTTAAATTTGTATTCTCAACATCTAACATAATGCCAGTTGCACATAGGCACTCAATCAATATATGTTTGTAGAAGGAAGAAAGGAGAGAGGGATAGATTAATTCATCTCCCATCTGATTGCACTGCAATGGCAGATCATAAGTAGTCTTTCTGTGATGTACAAGTTCAATGGGCATACAAAAGAATGAATCTCAAAGGATATAAGATTTAGAATGAAAAAAACAAGAGTTAGAATCAGTGTAATAATAAGAGAGATAAGGAAAATCACAATTAGCAAATGATATTTAAAGCACATACTGAGCATTTACTGTTTATTAGACACTGCTGAATTGACTTTAATGTCACAATAACTCATAAGGTAGGTACTATTGCTATTTCCATTTCTAGGTTTAAAGAGATTAACCAGATTACCCAAAGTCACATATGCACATTACTACAAAAATTCTGGGACAGACTATGTATGGCCCATTATTTCATTTCCAAGAAATGCAGTCAAAAATGGTGTCCTGTCTGATTCATCCAAGTGAGTTTCAACTTGCTCAGCTTATTGGTGTTACTGGGAGCGTCACATTTGCCTATGTCTGCACAGCACTGAGTTGGCATCAGCTATGGAGCTGGGAAGAGAGCTCTTTCACACAATGATTTTCTATGATTTTAAAAGTGGGTTAAATTAATCTCAAAGTCTTGAGCATTTATAGTGGGCTTTAGCAGACCTTTCTCCTTCCCCATGTTGTAATTTTTTGGTGGTTTAGAACCTATGGGTAGTTTCTGAGATACCTTCTATGTCCTGCATTACAGTGGAATGGCTGACCCACCCAGGCCAAGAAACTGCCTCAATTGGTATTAAACTGCACACTCAACAAACTGCATTCCAGTGGATTGGCTAACCCACGCAGATAGAGGCCTATACCAAAGGACTAATGATTCTGCCCTGAAACCAGCCAATTAGCAGACCCAGACTGCCTAATCCTGGGTCCACCATGGTATCTTTAAAAACTCTATTTCCCCAATTCTCAGGGAGACAGATTTGAGAAATTACTCCCATCTCCCCACTTAGCACTATGTGGAATAAACTCTTTCTCTGCTATAAACCCTGCTGTCCCTGGATATAGGTTTTCCCTTGGATAGCAGGCAGATGAATCTAGCTGGGCAAAAAAAATTGTGGCAACTTTCTTCTCCAAAAGCAACTGTTGCAACTTCACGTTGCAACTGTTCCTAGGAAGGAACAAAGGACTGTTAGTGCTCAGTGGTACACAACAGTTTGCCTACCAAAAGTTTTTGGGAAGTTTCAAGAATGGTGGCCAAAGATAGGACTATGAGGGAACATCTTGCATCATGATAATGCATCCGTTCACATAGCAAACATCACCACTCAGTTCCTAGAGTCCACAGAGTTTAAATTTGCGATGCATCCACCCTACAGTCCTGAATTGGTCCCATGTGATTATTTTCTATTAAAAATCACATGCACAACAGAAGGTTCTCTAGCCCAGAAGCTGTTCTCGCCTACAAAGCACTTGAAAACACATGAGTGGAAAGCATGTTTTTAAAACGGTTTACAAGAATGCAAAAGTGCACAGAATGCCGTGGTGATTATTTTGAGAAAATGTAACAATAAAAATTATCATTAATTTTTGTGTTTCTCAAAACTTTCATCATGTCCCTTCTATTTAATGAGAAGCAGAAATGGAATTCCAACTACTACCAGTCTAACTGCAAACTCTCAAATTCAAACCCTTGACTACTCTACAATATTATCTTTCATAGAAAATGAAGACACTCTCTGTATAATTTATTTCATTTTCTCCCACATTAAAAAAATAAAGTAAAATTAAAAGATTACATAATTAGGTTGGCTTCACTAGGGTGCTGATAACACTCTGACACAATTACAAAGGACCTTACAGCTAAGTGTGAAATATGCAGAAATGCAAACCAATATAAAGGAGACAACATTTGAGTTACAAGATTAAGAAAAAAATAAAGAATTGGAACATCAAATTTTTTTATAGCAATAACCAGAAAAGGAATCTACTAAAAGGGTGAACAAATTTTTCTAAGTTAAATGCAAATAATTAGCTTCCTTTCAATTCATTCAAATAGTTGAGTTTACAACATGAAACTCGACTTACTTTTAAATTCCAACAATTATAAATATTAAAACTATGTACCTAGGACAGTCCATGATGTCTTTATGCATAAATCACATAGAAATTCCTGGGGTTCTAAGATAATGCTCTGAAATCATTCTACTAAACAATACAAAAATTTCTCCAAAGTAAAATTTGGTGAAAGTAAACTTCAGAAATACTAGGACAATACTAGAGAGTTAATCTCAACATAGTAGATGTATTATAAAACAGATATCACACAGAGATTAAAATTGCTGGCAACAGGTCTATTAGGTATGTAACTATTATTTATATTCTGAATAAAATTTTCCTTGTAGCATAAAGACACCAATACCATTCATATACCATATACAGACAGTCTGATAAACAAAGATAACTTCCAGAGGATTTGCAGCTCTGGACTTTCCCAAATCAAGGTTCTCTAATTCCTCAAGTTCCTACAGGAGTAAGAATGGAAGCTTCTTTTATTATGAACAAATTTCCTATCTCATGCCCCTTGGAGAATCTCTTGTGAGCCTTTACAGAAACAATGCTTTCAGGCAGTTCTGCTAAGGAAAAGGAAAAGTGTGATGCTCGCTGCCCTGGGACCCAGAGGTTGCCAGGATTCAAACAAGTATAAACAATTTGACTTCTTGAGTATTGGTAAGGAACTAGAATATTAGATCTATAATCTGGGTTCTCTTAGCTGCAGGGGTTTCCCCTACCCCCCCATTCCAAAATTTTTTTAAAAACCTATGAAATTATGTTTAGGTGATTGTCCAAATAAATCTTTCACAGGTGGATAATTCAAAACAATATTTAACATTTCAATTAAGTTCAGTTAAGTTATTCATAATGCACTGAATTCTTTACTAAATTCACAGAGCTCATTTCCATTTAACAGATGTTATTTAAAACTCTTTAAGTAAAGAAAATTAAGTAAAAGAGAGATTCCATTTTTTTAAATGAAAAGAGAAAAATAAAGAACGAGGAAATTGTTATTTTCTACATATATAAGTTTTAAATTTAAAAATGTAAAATTAGGCTCCTATCTATAATCCCAGCATTTTGCAAGGCCAAAGTGGGATGACTACTTGAGGCCAGCTTGATCAAAAGCAACCCCAATCTCTAATAAAAATAGAAAAATTCGTCAGGCATGGTAGCATGCCGAGAGTCCCAGCTACTGGGAAGGCTGAGGCAGGAGGATCACTTGAGCCCAGGAGTCTGAGGTTGCCAAGGTTGCTTTTTTTTTTGTTTGAGGTTGAGGAAGCCACTGCAGAGTAAGTGGGTGACAGAGTAAGACTCTGTCACAAAGAAAATATAAGAAGAGGGCTGGGTGAGGTGCCTGTAATCCTAGCCCTCTGCGAGGCCAAGGGGGGTGGATTGCTTGAGATCAGGAGTTGGCGATCAGCCTAGAGACCTATCCCTACTAAAAATAGAAAAATTAGTTGCATGTTGCAGCAGGTACCTATAGTCCCAGCTACTTGGGAGACTGAGGCAAGAGGATCATTTGAGCCCAAGAGTTTGAGGCTGCTGTGAGCTATGATACCATGGCATTCTACCCAGGGCCACAAGAGTGAGACTCTGTCTCAAAAAAAAATAAAGAAGAAAAGAAAGGGAAGAAATGGAGGGAGGGAAGGAAGGGAAGAAGGAAGGAAGAAAAAAATGAAAAATTAATATTTATTATAACTACATTTTCACATAAATATTATTTTTATTATGCTATTAAAATGAGACAACCAGTAATAATTCCAGACATGGGGGGTTGAGGCAGGGAACCGAAAAGGGAGTAAAAAAATAACAAAGCAGTCTATAGCACTTTTAGTACATAAGAATAAAATATAACAGAAAAACACTGGTTCAGTTTAGTATACTACTTCAAGTTTCTTAAAAATCAAACATATTTTATATAGTTAAAACCCTTACACACTTTCTTTCTAAAAATACTGATGATAATTTCATAGCATCTTTGAGAAAAAGAAAAAAGATTTTTATGAAATATTGATGTTTAAAATGTCTCTTTTTAACTTATTTGCTAAGAAAACAAAACTATGGACTTTGAAAGGACACTAAATCCAACAATCATTGATTTTATTTTGTTAACTAATTTTATCCTAATGACTTGAAACAAAGTTAAATCCTAAGACTAAATCACTTCATAGATCATTAAAACATACATAAGAGTTTCTTCTCTCCCCACAAAATAATTTTTGTTTCTAATTTCTTTAAAAAGGAAACAAGTTGGGAATACTTAGCGGATTTCTATTAGGAGATATTTATTTAGCCCTATTTTTAATTTGGGTTTCCCGATTAAAAATGTCCACCACATACACACATATACATCTTCATTTAATATAAATTTAATTCATGTTAACAATATTCCCTAAGTCATCAAGATAAAAGTTCTCTCTTAAAGGCTAAGGAATCCAAACATAAATAACACCAAATCCTTAAGAATTCCAAAAACAGTATATGGCACATTGGTGAATTATTTAATAGCATAATATAAACACATATTCTCCTTTTCAGTCAGTCTGACATAATATTGTACTACAAATAATTATGAAATTTTAAAGATGTGAATTTTAAATTGTGAAACTGTATAATTTTTAAAGTGCAATTATAAAATTATACTACTCCAATTACAAATAAAGATACTATCTACATTTTTAAAAAATGTATGAAGCAGCCTAACAGACTGGAAAGGAAAAAACAAAGCTATTGGTATAATTCAGGGGTCAGCAAACATTTTCCAGAGAAGATCAGATAGCAAAATAAATATTTTCACCTCTGTTGGCCGTAAGATCTTTATTGCAACTATACAACCATCATGGTAGCACCAAAGCAGCCATTTACAATCCACAAATGAGCATGGCTATGTTCTGGTAAATATATAAATACATTTCTGGTCACTGAAATTTGAATATCACACAAGTTATAACTTATGAAATATTATTATTCTTTTGATTTTTCCCAATCATTTAAAAATTTAAAATACATTCTTGGTCACACGGGCTATACAAAAACAGGGAGCTATGCGGATTTGGCCCTATGCCACAGTTTGCCAATCCTTATATAATCAAACACCAATAACAAATAATACATACATTAGAAATGACTCTAGTAGCTGGCCATAATTGCTGCTACTGTTCAGCGAGGGGAAAACATGTTAAGATAATGAAAAATTTCTTCAAAGAAGGATTTGAATTAGGGCTTGAGATGATCTAAGGATTGTAATAACTCATTTATTTTAATTATTATCTAGTTAGTATATACAAGAAAATTGTTTAACTCTGTAAAAACATAATAACTTGTCAAAATATGTAAAAAAAAAAAGTACAATTAAGCTTCATGTTCTTATTTAAGCTATAATATACAGCTTACTAATTTTTGAAATATTGAATTCATACTCATGTTTAAAATAATTACAAAACCAATTATTGAAAAGTGTCCCATCAAAAATGATATATAAAAATTTTAACATTCCATTACCTCAGTATATGACCTTATTTGGAAATAGAGTCTTTATAGAGGTAATACATTTAGACAATGTCATTAGGGTACACTAATCCAACAGGACAGGTGTATCTATAAAAAGGGGAAATTTACACTGAGAGACAGACACAAAGGGAAGACAACGTAAAGGCAGGGAGAAGACAGTGATGTGAGTGGGGTGATACATCTAAAAGCCAAGAAACTCTAAGGCTTCACAATGGCTAGCAAATGTGAAGAGCTATAAGAGACAAAAAAGGATTCCCCCATACAACCTTCAGAGATCAAGGATCAGCCCTTGATCCTTGATGTCTAGTTACTAAGCTATACATAGTAAATTTCTGTTCTTTTATACAACCCACTTTTCCGTACTTTGTTACAGAAACCCTAGGAAACTAATATATAAACATATCAAAGTATCAGGAATGTTTTCACTTTGTAAGTCTATCACTACAGTACACAAATAATACCTGCCATCTTTTAAAGAACAGATAAAAGATTAAGTCCAAAATAAAACAGACCATGCATTAAAAGTTCATTGTCTTGTTAAAATTAAACTGACTTTAATATGATATGGGTACCCAACAAGTCATTCCTTGTCTTTTTTCTACTACATTTGAAACCAAATATTCTTTGGTGTGGTGGATGGCTAACAGACAGAAGGAAAGACATGTTTTGCCTATTCTGTTGCCTTTTGGTGTCAGGTGAAAAAGTCCTGAATGAAGTACATGAGTTGCCTCAACGAGGGGGCCCTGGTGTCCTCAATGTTCATTTAGTATCTCTGTTCATTAAGCCTCATGTGCTCCTGAGTAATCAAAGTAATGACCACTAAGACCACCTTCTTTACAAATTCAAGGAACAGCTGGGTGCGATGGCTCATGCCTGTAATCCCAGCACTGTAGGAGGCTGAGGAGGGAGAATTGCTTGAGCTCAGGAGTTTGAGACTTGCCTGAGCAAGAGTGAGACACCAACTCCTAAATAAACGGAAATACTCAGCCAGCGAGCTCCAATAATCCCAGCGGCTCTGGAGGCTGATGCCCACCCACAACCCAAGTCTGAGGTTGCAGTGAGCTATGACGCCACTGCACTCTGCTCAGGGCATAGGGTGGGACTCTGTCTCAACAATAACAACAAAAACAAACAAACAAAAAACAAATGCAGGGAACATTAAACAACCAGAAAATTCACATCATTTTTTTTCTTTTTCATGATGAATCTTTACATTAGAGAATAAAAGAAACAGTATTTTTCTTAAAGCAAGTAAGAGCATATACTTAACCCAAGAACTCCTTCCTTCAGTAGTTAATGCTTCAACATTTTCGTTAAAAGGTTTAAGAATGGTTTAAATGATAGCATAGCCTCACATCATTAGAAGGAAGAAAAATGAGTAATTGAGGCATTATACTGGATCAAAGACACTTAGTGAAAAATAAAATCAGCAACATCAAGGCTACCAACGATTTGGCAGATTGCCTTTTTTGTTTTTTTAAGAGAGTACATGAATCATATATTTAACTTATAATGAAACAATACAGGATATTATAAGACTAGTAAAAAAAATTCAAATGATAAGGTATTTTGTTACCTTTATTCTATGCATTGAGAGAACATCTCTAAAAATATGAATTTACTTAAGTATGTTAAACAGAACTTACTCAATCTGAGTTTCTTTACATTCTGCTAGAAGAAGCTAATTGATTTAAAGCATATTTAGCTGTTACAGCTTCCTCAGTTTGTTTTTCCTCCTCGGGACTCCAATTTATACAAACACTTTATCTGGAATCTTTTGTAATCTTTTTTTCTGTAAAATACTATTTTCTATAATGTGTAGAACTAAAACAAGGTAGTGAGTTATACATAAAGCCATTAACCATATTCTCAAGACTACAATGACCTTATAATGTTCTAAGATTAAAAAAACTGGTTCAGTCAAATATTACTTAGAGTTGGAGAAATGTATAAAAAGATCTCTTTGGTACCAAGTTGGTAAATGCATAGAAAGTACAAACTACAGCTGCCACAGATTTTTAAAGTATAAGTTGAGACTTCTACAATCAATTAAACATAGTTTCAACAATATTACCCTAAGAAATGCAAAGAGGGTACCCCAACCTGAGTCTGAATGTCGCAAACACAACACAATCAATATTCATCAGTGACTGACACAGCATGACCCATAACCCAAAATATCCATTATCATGTATAATCATACAGGCCCTAGGATAAACTACATAATTCTCAAAACAAAAGGCAACTATATCAGAATGCCATGAAGGTTTTCAGGTTGTGTTCCTAATGACAAGGGAAAAAAAATGCATGCTGTTCTAGAGAGGAAAAAGGATTAAGTCAAGAGAAATGCTTAGGTTCTCAAATCTTCCTCTCAGACAGCATGGATACAAAAAGATTCTAGCATTTGAAAAGTACCATTTTCAAATAGTCCCAAGTGTCCATTTTCTTGCTTCTCTTCCTGTTCTGATTTGTGATTTCAGGGACACTTACAATGACATACGGTACCTGCCACATGTACCTGGTACATTCTTGCCCTGTGCTGTGAAAATTTGGGGAATGGGCTTCCTCAAAAGTAAAATCTCATTTCCAGCACAAATTTGGGGATGGGCATGGAGAGGTTACTGAAAAAATAGTGTGTGCTTGCAAATTTGAGATTGAAAACATTAAGAACCACTGACCCTAAACAAACAAACAAAAAAAGAATATCTTTCCTGTATAAAATGATTTCCAGTAAAAGAAAGTCCAAAGCTGTATTACTGTTTACATTAAAAGTTTCCATTTTCAGTTTATTTGTATTTCATCTATTTTTAAAAAATGTTTTGAGAAAGGAGATTAGCATAGAATTTTGCCCAAATTTTCAAAGACATCCAAATCTGATCTCTCAAAATGTGAACTGACAAGTTTTTTGTGTATATCTTTGAACCCAGATTTGTGCATTTCATTGTCACCTAGATAGCCAGATATAAATTTCAAGGCAGCTTATCAAGCACGGTAACTTAAAACTTGCACTAAACTCAAAAGTGTTCAAGAAGTAAATATCCACTGGGAAAAAAATCCTGATTTACAGGGTGGCCCATTTAAAACAGTTCCCATTTAATAATGTGGCTGTGTACAGGGCCTCTTTTAAATGGGCCACCCTGTATGAAGCTTAAGTCCAAGATAAAAAATGTCCTCCCTTGAGAATTTTTAAAAACCAAAAACACTGTAGGTTTAGTGGTTATTTTTAAAGTTTTAGATGGTTTCTTTGGACTCCTTTAGAACTGAAAAAAGACGGATACACATTTAAAAAATGAAATGTTACAACCACACATCTGTAATGGGAACCATTGCCAGTGGATATTTTTAAAGCAAATTAAAACAGTCAATTTTTTTTAACTTAGGCAAATAGCCGCTATACACACAGTGCACACTACTTTTCAGCAAAAGTTCAGCAGAAATTTCATAATGAAGATTTATAAGATGTTCTGTAATTGATAATTAAAGGTTCCCTAAAAAAGATATGAATGATATCATTAGATATTGAACATGTCTATTCTTCTCTTAGGGGCCGGGAATTTAGAATAAATGATATACAATAGTCATCACAAAGGGAAATTAAGATGAGGAGCAAAGTTTTATTGTATATTTTCTGTACTGACTTCCAAGTGTTTTTGGAAGATTCCATAATAATTTCTACTATTTAAACACCTCTATAATTCAGTTCCTTCTTTAAAAAGGAAGAAGAGAGATTATGAGGAGAGAAAAGGGGGAAAGTTTGCCTAAAAAAGATTGCATTGATGAAAGAGATTATAACGCTAAAACTTCATTTCCATTATTGTATGCAGTTTTCCTTTCAAAAAATTATTTTTATTGGCGACACCTGTGGCTCAATAGAGTAGGGTGCCAGCCCATATGCCGGAGGTGGTGGGTTCAAACCCAGCCCCGGTCAAAAACTGCAAAAAAAAAAAAACAAAAAAAAAAATTTATTTTTATTTAGTAACAAAAAAAATGCGTCTCTGTGCCAAGTAATCTTGACAGGTACTTGACACCATCAAATAATTTAATCACTATAACAATACCATTAGGTAGGTACTGTTACTTTGACTTGGCAGATAAGGGAAACAAAGCAAGCCCTAAGAGATTCAAGTATTTTGCCAAAGGAACAAATACAGTAAAATTACTTATTATGATTCAAACTAAGAGTCTGATTGCAAAGTCAGTGCTAGTGCTTTAAGTACGTACTGGCAATTTTGTGTGTTGTTTGTGTATCTTTTTTTTTTTTTTTTTTTGACAGGGTCTTGTCTGTTTCCTGGTTAAAGTGCAGAGGTGTCATATCACAACTAACTACAACCTCAAACTCCTAGACAGGAGCGATCCTCCTGCCTCAGCCTTCCAAGTAGCTGGGACTACAGGAGCATACCACCACACTAATTTTTCATTTTTTGTAGAGACAGAGTCTCACTCATGCTCAGGTTGGTCTCCAACTCCCATCAACAAGTGATCCTCCTGCCTCGGTCTCCCAAAATTTTAGGATTACAGGCATGGAACCAGTGCACCTGGCTGTTTTCTTTTTTTCTTAATCTAGCTAGGGAGTTATAAATTTCTTATATTTTCAAAGAAGGAGCTTTTATTTTCATTGACTTTACTATCTGTTCTCTACCTCACTGATTGCTATAATTTTTTTAAATTTCTTTTTTACTTATTTTGGTTCAAGCTTACTTTTTCTGTCTTCTTAAGAGGTAAAAGAAATACTGATTTTCAACCTTTTTCTTTTCTTTTCTAATATAAGCATTCACAGCCAGAAATTTCCCTGTAAGCACTTCTCTGGAGTCATTTCATTAACTCCAATAGGTTGTGTTTACTATCACAATGTGGATTTTTAAATTTCTTCCTTGTGTTTCGTCTATTTTGTTTCGTGCATTTTAAAGCTCTCTTATTAGGTTCACACATATTTAGGATTATTATTTCCTCTTGGTGAAGTGACTCTTTTATCATTGTATGTACCCCTCTCTATCTCTAGTAATTTTCTTATCCTGAAGTCTACATTGTGCATACCAGCTTTCTCAATTCTTGTAACTGGGCTTTGCATGCCTAAGGTAATCAAATGACTTTTCTTAATAAAAAAAGTCATTAAAAAAATGCTGAAACAAACTATCTTAGAAAACATAATCATTCACAAGAGTCCAGTCTATGGAACTAAAAGATGGCTGCTTTCTATTAAAAATTATTTGTTCCATTTCACTATATATTTATGACAAATTTATTATTTGACTTCTTCCAGTAAGCAAAATTTTTAAAAAGAAAAAAATGAGAAACATTTCTTATACATGCACAAATAACTTAAATGTGGGAGTTACAGCTGCCTTACCAATTTTTACAGGGAAAAAAATATTAATAGGGCTCACTTATATTAACCTTCTACTCAATAACTTTGACCTGGTATTACACTGAATAAAGCCCTTCAAATTCTTCCTCTTTACATTGTTACAAAAACTGCTATGTAAAAAGAAAACATATTTACTTCTACTGATGTATGCTCCAAAACAGGATTTTTTGGTAAATGAAAGGAGCCCATAAGCAGCCCAGACAGGGTAACATTGTGAAGACCATTTCTACATAGAGAATTAGTAGCAGACTGGTTGAAGCCTTTGGATTCCTGATGGGCAGTTCAATTAGGGAACATGGTTTGTCTGTCCTGTGGAGATGAAACTTGTTTTCCCCTCCCCATTTCTGTATGCATTATGGGGGTTGTTGACAATTTATATTACCCTATGCTCTTGCACCCAAATTTCTGAGGGTGCTTGGGATTCTTTTTTCTTTTACTATTTCAATTTTGACAACTTTCCATCTCTTCACGAATCTTTGTCTTAGAGATCAATAAAAGGTTTCTGAGGAATTGGAGTGCTGCTGAATTGTCTTATTCTGCTAACTCAGTACATGAGACAATGTAAGCCTCTCCAGGCTTCTCAGATTTTATGCATTAAGTTGTGAGGTTTCCTTCTTTCTTCAGCACTGTCTCCCTTGTCAGCTCCCAGCCCGGGTTGGGGTCACCCCAGAACCCCAACAAATCTGGACATTGATCCTCAATAATGAAAAAGCCTTAGTATGGGATCCTAAAGATCTGGAATCAGGTCTTTGCTCAGCAATTTTTAGTTATGTGGCCTTGCATTTCAAATTCTTAGTTTCCTTGTGTTGGTATTTAAGCAATAATTTCATCTTTACAGTATAAAGAAATGAACTACTAAAGCTTATTCAAAGCTTACCCATATCCTAGACTAGTATAGATCAAATGTCAGCCACCTTCACAAGTTGTGCTGAGTTTTTTGGTATAGTTAGGCTTTGTCTGGCCAGGCTAACACCTGTAATCCTAGCACTCTGGAAGGCTGAGGCCGGTGGATCTCTTGAGCTCAGGAGTTCAAGACCAAACCTGAGTAAGAGTGAAACCCCTGTCTCTACTTAAAAAAAAAAAAAAAAAAAAAATAGAAAAATTAACTGGTCATGATGGCAGGCACTTACAGTCCCAGCTACTCAGGAGGCTGAGGCAAAAGGATCACTGGAGCCCAAGAGTTTGAGGTTGCTGTGAACTAAGATACCGTGGCACTCTACCCAGGGCATAGAATGAGACTCTCTTCCCCCCAAAATAAAAAGTAAATAAAAACTAGTTAAGCTTTTATTTAATGTTTTCTGTAAGTCAATATATTTTTTCAATTTATTTTTAAAAGTTATTTATTTATCATTTTCATTTTTTTTTTTTTTTATAGAGTCTCACTCCATTGCCCACTAGAGTGCCATGGCATCACCCTAGCTCACAGCAACCTCAAACTCTCAGGCTCAAGTGATCCTCCTGCCTCAGCCTCCCCAGCAGCTATTAATACAGGTACTTGCCTTCACTATCTTTGGCTAATTTTTCTATTTTTAGTGGAGATAGGGTCTTGTTTTTGCTTAAGCTGGTCTCAAACTCAAGCTATCATCCTGCCTCTGCCACCCAGAGTACTAGGATTATAGGTGTGAACCACTGCATCCATCCAAATTGTGAACTATTTTTCTTTTTATTATATATATATATAATAAAAAGATATATATATATATATATATAAATGACTAATATATAAATGACTAGTGAAGTACAAGCTGGGTGTGGTGGCTCATGTCTGTAATCCTACCATTCTGGGAAGCTGAGGCAGGAAGACTGCTTGAGCTCAGGAGTTTTGAGAGGAACCACAGCAAGAACAAGATTCTGTCTCTACCAAAAACAGTAAAATTAAGTAGGTGTTGTAGCACCTGTCTACAGTCCCAACTACTCAGGAGGCTGAGGCAGGAGGATTGCTTGAGCCCAGGACTTTCAGGTTAAAGTAAGCTATGATGACTCCCCTGCACTTGCAGCTGGAGAGACAGATCAAGGAAAGAAAGAAAGAAGGAAAGAAGGAAAGGAGAGAGGAAGGGGCACGAAAGACAGAAGGAAAGATGGAAGGAAGGAAGAAAGGGAGGGAGGGGAGGCAAGAAAGAGGAAAGGAAAAAACAGAAGGAAAGGGAAGAAAATAGCAAAGAAAAGAAAAAAGAAGAAAGGAAAGAAAGAAAAGGCAAGAAAGAGGAAAGGAAGAGGAGGGAGGAGGGAGAAGGAAAGAGAGAAGGAGAAGGAAAGAAAGACTAGTGAGGTGCAGTAATGAAAAGGAGGGAAAGAGAATAACAAGGAGTTTGATTTATAACCACGAACAATTAAGACTAACTACCTTCAGACCAGTCATAAGTTTAAAAGAAACTTTCTATCATTAAAGTCGTCCACAGAAAACCAATATTATATGCCAAAAAGAAAAGATGTCTACTCCTAATAGAAATTTTAAAATCATTCAATCATTTCAATGACAGAATCAATAATTAATTAATCAGGCAATCAGAAATTATCTTTGGGGAGAATTCTGAATAAGAAAGTAAGAAAAGGGGCAGTGCCTGTGGTTCAAAGGATTAGGGCGCCAGCTACAACTCTGGATTCAAACCCAGCCCAGGCCAAAAATTGCCAAAGAAAAAAAAAAAAAAAGATTCCTGGGCAGTACCTGTGGCTCAAAGGGGTAGGGTGCCGGTCCCATATACCGGAGATGGCAGGTTCAAACCCAGACCCCAGCCAAGAAAAAAAAAAAAAAAAAAGAAAGTCAGAAAAGGATGGAGTAGACCATAGGAAAAAAGATGAGAAATAAATGGAAATAAGTCAAGACACAAAAAAGACAATGTTAATAAGGAATAATGTTTGGTAACAGATATCCACTAGTAAAGTGGCACAAGATGAGTGATCAGAGTATCCTAAAGAATATTTTTTAAAACTTTATTGAGATATAATTTACATACCATAAAATTCACCCATTTAAAGTGTACAGATTAGTGGGTTTACATATATTCACAAGTTGTGAAACTATCACCATAAGCTATTAATAATTTGAAATATTTTCATAACGTGCAAAAGAAACTGTTAGGTTAGGCAGTTAGGTAGACATGAGTAGGATGGATGGGAGATGTTATTTTGGACCAGCTTGAGTCAGGCTGGCCTGAGTTATTATGGGAATGGGGAATCGAGACCTGTGTCTCTTATTTAGTGCATCATGACAAGAATGACCCAATTCATATCATCAATTGTTACACTATCATCTCAATTATCCCAACTAGGTCATTCTCCCTGTAAGACCTCCGATTCCTCATCTGGAAATGAGGGACCTTGTGCTAAACTATAATGAAGTTTTCTTTATGTTTTAAAGTACAGTATATACTCGAGTATAAGCCGAGATTTTTCGGCACAAAATTTGTGCTGAAAAACCTGAACTCGGCACAAATTTTGTGCCAAAAAAACTCGACTTATACTTGAGTATATACAGTATTCGGACTTAAAGTTAATGCCTCACATTTCCAGTTATAGTGAAATAAAGAAACAGGAAAAAATCTCTAAGTTTCTTTTCTCAGTGTTCTACCCGATTCATGCATACTTCACAAAGTACAACAAACTTTGCAGACTTTGAATTATAAAGAATTAGGAATCTATAATTTCTCTAATAACATATCTTATCTAGGAGTCTGTAAAACTTAATGTATTTCCAGATCTGTATATAACCACTGTACTCAAGGTGTACATGGATTTCTAATATGTGTAATATAGTCAAAATAAAAAATATACATATTAATATCCTATGTGTCAGTTCTGATTTTTAAAAAAAGCCAATTGTTGTAAAGTCAAATTGTTACATATAGACCAAAACCACAAATGGTTCTTTAAATTTCAGAGCTTTTTATTTTTTTTAAAAAGAATTCAAGATCTATGTAATTGAGTAATAAAATTAAACTGGAACAAATAGGAAACTCAAATAATCACTACATACTGGTCACAGAAATCAGTTTAGCACAAGTACATATGAAGATAAAGTGTCTTTCTAATGATTACAGTATGTATCAACTGCAGTGAAATATAAAATATTCTTTCTTAAGCCCAGGCTGCAATAGCAATTCTGTTTACTATGATCCCACATAAACTTATCAACAGATGTTTTCTCTTATTTTCTTTATTAACATTTTATTTACTTTATCTTCCCATTGATTCTAATAGCAATAATATATTTCATTTTTCAAAAAGTATTAATATAATACCTTCAGTCACCTCATGATATTTCTTAATACTTTTCTGAGAGGGAGTGGCATATATTGTCTTTTCATTTTCAAACGTGGTTATTAAAGCTCAGAGAAGTAAAAATGACTTGGCCAAGATAATTTGCCTAACAAGAGTTAAAGTAAGAACATAGGTATTTTGATTACTATTTTCTAGTGATTTTCCTTACTAATAAGTAATAATATTTATTAAATGCCTAAGCCTGAGTTTTCTCATTGAAAAACCAACCAACCAACCAACCACCCTATCTATAGGACTTGTATAAAGTTCAAACTGCTTTGGAACCTGAGGCATCTACAAAAATAAACTAACACCATTATGACAAGCAGCCATTGTCTAAGGACAAACAACAGTGAATTAAAAAATTACATGTTTTAACTGACAGAAAGTCACTAGGAAAGAAAAACAAATAATTAAAAAGGAAGAAAAATTACATTAAAACAACAAAAAAAAGCACTTATTTCTCAAAACATATTTTAGAAGAGTTAAGTCAATTTACTTCCCACCTAAAATCTTACCACAATTAACATGTGGATGTTATTTTCTAAAGTATTCCTCTGTAAATTCATTTTGATTGATGAACAACAATATTTAGAATTGAAATTTTCAGTGACACAAAGAAAATAATACAGAATTCAATGGCTTCCAAATAACAGAATAACTTTTCAGTGGGGCCCATGCCTGTAATCCTAGCATTCTGGGAGGCTGAGGTGGAAGGATCACTTGAGATCAGGAATCCAAAACCAGCCTGAGCAAGAGGGAGACACCATCTTTACTAAAAGTAGAAAAAAAATTATTCAGATGTGGGGAGCAGGGGGGGGGGGGGGGCAGGTTTTAGTACCAGTTACTCAGAAGGCTGAGGCAAGGAGGATCTTCTAAACCCAGGAGTTTGAGGTTGCTGTAATCAAGGCTGATGCCACGCACTTTAACCTGGGCAATAGAGTGATACTCTGACTCAAACACACACACACACACACACACACACACACACACACACACAAAAAAAAAAAAAACCCAAACATAGCTCAGCGCCTGTAGCACAGTGGTTACAATGCCAGCCACATACACCAAGGGAGCCAGGTTCAAACCCTACACCAAGGGAGCTAGGTTCAAACCTGGCCCTGGCCAGCTAAACAACAATGACAAGTTGTTGCAATAAAAAATAGCCAGGCGTTGTGGCAGGCACCTGTAATCCCAGCTACTTGGGAGGCTGAGGCAAAAGAATCGCTGATGTCCAAGAGTTTGAGGTTACTATGAGCTGTAGCACCATGGCACTCTACCGAGGGCCACATAGTGAGACTCCATCTCAAAAAAACAAACAAAGAAACAAACAAACAAAAAAACACAGTAGCTTCTTTATGACAGAAATGATGGAAAAAGAAAGACTGCTAGCAGCAAAGCCCATTAACTTCAGAAAGAAAATGCATGAGGCCATATAAAAAGCATCAGAAATAAGCTGATATAATCAATGTCAAAATCTAAGTTTGTATTATTCAAATCACATTGGAGGTGGGGGTAAGGCTAAACAGGGATTATGTCTGATGTAGCAATTCAGGTAAACAAAGACTCAAAACATCAACAGGGTAGTTCCTGAGATGACCCTGAGAGCTGACATCCAGCCTACAAGTGGGGATTGGAGGATGGGAAATGAGAGAAACCAGGGATGATGATAACAAAGAACGTTCTAGGGGTCAGGCCTGGAGGTGACCCCAATAACTTTTACCCACATTCCACTGACTAGAACTCAAAGTTAAGGTCCAATCTGAAAAAGAAGAATCTGAGAAACTGTTGGGTGCTGAGGAAGAAAACAAACAGGTTACTGAGTACACTGCTTTGGTTCTACCACATCATTTTAATAGATACAGAAAAAACAATAAAATTCAATAACCATTCCATGTATCTTTAAAAGCCTTCTTTTACCCAATAAATCATTAGAAACATACAGCTAACATAATATTTAGCTAGGAAACATAGGAACATTTCCATTAAAATCAGAATGAGACATAGATGCCTACCATTTACTACTACTATTCACCATTGTAACAAGAAGTTCTAATCAAGAACATAGTATGACTGATAAAAAATAAGAAGTAAAAGATAAAACTGTCAGTAATTTATAATTTTCATATGATATATTATTCTGCCTTAAGGAAGAAAAAATGAGTCAACTGATAAGTAGCACTAATAAAAAGAATTTAAGAATAGGATATAAGTCAGATACATAAATAACCAAAAACTATAGCTTTCTTACTTATCATCAATGAACAATTAAGAAGTATATAGAAAAAAATTTTCATTTCACAATAGCAACTTTCCAAGAAATGTATGTGTATAAGCACTACATGAAGAAACTTTAGTAAACAAACCCAAACTTCTACATATAAAAATACTGATTATCATAAAGTTAATCCATAAATTTAATGCAATCTCATGAGACATAAATATAGATTTTTGAACTATTCTAGAAGAACAAATGCTTAAAACTAGCTAAGAAACTAAAAAAGAACTATGAGAAGGGTACCATCTTATATGTTATCAAAATAAACGGTATTTAAAAGAGTATAATATAGGAACAGAAAAAAGCTTTGCAGTAAAGGATCACAGCCTTAACCAAGTCTACTTTGTAGCACTTATAAAAAGGAACAGTTTTACATGTCCTAATCATTTATGGCTATCTCACCTATTAAGTGAAGTTATAACATATTGCCCAATACCTTCTAGGTGTTGAAGACATATTTACTCAATAAATGAAAAAAATGAATAAAAGAAAATAGAATACCACAACAAAACCATTTGTACATAAGCATCTTAAATCAATGAGGAAAGAACTGATTATTCAATTAGTGGCATTAAAAAAAGTAACTAGTAATCTGGGAGTCGAGGAAGAGATAGCCCTCTATCTAAAATATATCTGGATTGATGGAAGGCCTACATTTCAATGTAAGAACAAAAAAAGAAGAACATTTAATATTATTAATGCTTTACTTTTAACTATTATAATCTAACTAAGCATAATATTATTCCTCAAAAGCAATGTGAATGGAAAAGAACATAAATAATAGCCTAAATATTATTTCACTGTAATTATAGTTACCAGACATTTCAGACTTGTAGGAAAAATGTTGGGATTATAAGGGACCCGACTTATTCATGGAGGATCCATTTCAAGCCCCCAGAGGATGCCTGAAACCATGATTAGAGCCAAACCCTATATATAATATACTATGTTACTTTCCCATAAATACACACCTGTAATAAAGTTTAATATATAAATTAGTCATCTAAGATTGAGAACAATACAAATACTCAGAAAGGTATACAACTAATAAACTTTTTTTTTTTTGCAGTTTTTGGCTAGGGCTGGGTTTGAACCCACCACCTCCGGTATATGGGGCTAGCACCCTACTCCTTTGAGCCACAGGCTCCGCCTTTTTTTTTTTTTTTTTAAATTAAATCAGAGATTAATGAATTTCTGATTTAAAAAGTATCATTCAGAAAATTAATGAAACAAAAATTGTGTTTTTTTTTTGAAAAAATAAATAAAATAGACAAAACTTTAGCCACCCTAACTAGGAATAGAAATGTAAAATCTCTAGTAACCTCCATCAGAAATGATGAAGGGGAAATAACAAATGATGCCACAGAGATATAAGAGATTATCTTTGAATACTACAAGAAACTCTATGCCCAGTAATTTGACAGTGTGAAAGAAAGGGATCGATGCTTGTAATCACATCATTCCCCTATACTTAGGAAAAAATAGATATCTTGAACAGAGCAATTTCAAGCAGTGACATCAAAGAAACAAAAATCTCCCAAAAAGGGATAAGTTATTTAGTCACAGGCTGGGCAAGGGACTTGAAGAGAAACTTTTCTAAAGAAGACAGGTGCATGGCCTACAGACATATGAAAAATGCTCATCATCTTTAATCATCAGAGAAATGCAAATCAAAACTACTTTGAGATATTATCTAACTCCAGTAAGATTAGCCCTTATCACAACATCCCAAGACCACAGATGTTGGCATGGATATGGAGAAATGGGAACACTTCTACACCGTTTGTGGGAATGCAAATCAGTACATTCCCTTTGAAAAGATGTATGGAGAACACTTAAAAATCTAAAAATAGACCTGCCATTCAATTCTATAATTCCTCTACTAGGTATATACCCAGAAGACCAAAAATCACATTATAAGAAAAATATTTGTACCAGAATGTTTATTGCAGCCCAATTCATAATTCATAATTCATGGCAAAAGCCCAGTGCCCATTTATCAACAAATGGATTAATAAATTGTGGCATATGTACACTATGGAATATTATGCAGCCTTAAAGAAAGATGGAGACTTTACCTCTTTCCTGTTTACATGGATGGAGGTGGAAGATATTCTTCTTTGTAAACTATCTCAAGAATGGAAGAAAGATACTTCAATATACTGAGCCCTACTATGAAACTAATTTATGGCTTTCATATGAAAGCTATAACCCAGTTATAACCTAACAATAGAGGGAAGGGGAAAAGGGTGGGGAGGAATTGGGGATGTGAGTGAAGGGAGGGTGATTGGTGGTATTACACCTGTGGTGCATCTTACAAGGGTATATGTGAAACTTAGTAAATGTAGAATGTAAATATCTTAACACAATAACTAAGAAAATTCCAGGAAGGCTATGTTAACCAGTGTGATGAAAATGTGTCAAACGGTTTATAAAACAAGTGTTTGGTGCAAAATGTTCGCATTAATGTACACAGCTATGATGTAATAATAAAATAAAATAAAATAAATGAAGAATTTACTAAATTGAAAGATGTTGGTGCACTGAACACTGAAAGATGTTGAACACCAAAGATGTTGACACCCTGAAGCAAGAATTTGCAGCACTCAAAGATCTGAAAAATACATTAGAATACCTCACTAACAGTGTGAAACCAGCAGAAGAAAGGATTTCTGACATTGAAGACAAAGCTTTTGAACACTCCCAAAGTCTCAAAGAGGAAGAGGAAAAAAGATCAAAAATGAATGATTCTCTCAGAGAGCTCTGGGGTCATTCAAAGACAGCTAATATCCACCTCTTTGGAATCCCTGAAAGTGATGAAGTGGCCTCACAAGGCACAGAGGCCCTTCTTCATGAAATTATGAAAGAAAATTTCCCAGACAAGCCAAGAGATTCTGAAATTCAAATAGCAGGCAGTTTCAGAATCCCAGCAAGACGCAACTCGAATAAGACATCCCCCAGGCTTAACGTAATTAAGTTCACTAAAGTTAATATGAAGGAGAAAATTCTCAAAGGAGCCAGACTTAAGAAATCTATTACCTACAAAGGGAAAAATATTAGCGTAACTCCAGATCTCTCTGCTGAAACTTTTCAAGCCGCAAGAGGGTGGTCATTGACTTCTAATCTCCTAAACAAAATAACTTTATACACTGGATTCTGTATCCAGCTAAACTGAGTTTCATTTAAGATGGACAAATTAAATACTTTAATGACATTCATATGTTGAAGAAATTTGCCATAACCAAACCAGCTCTTCAGGATATTCTCAGACCTATCCTCCATAATGACCAGCCCAATCCTCTACCACAAAATTAACCTCACTCAGAAACTTTTGATCAAACTCCAACTTCCACAACGGTAAAAATCAAAAATGTCCACTGGACTTTTGAAAAACTCAATACCCAAAATTTTACCAGACTTATCAATATTATCCATCAATATGAACAGCTTAAACTGTCCTCTAAAGAGGCACAGGTTGGCTGACTGGATACAAAAACTCAGGCCACATACTTGATACGTACAAGAATCACATCTTATATTAAAAGATAAATATACACTCAGGGTGAAAGGATGGTCATCCATATTTCAGGCAAATGGTAATCAGAAAAAAGCAGGTGTTGCAATTCTATTTGCAGACACAATAGGCTTTATACCAACAAAAGTAAGGAAGGATAAGAATGGTCACTTCATATTTGTTAAGGGAAATACTCAATATGGTGAGATTTCAAATATTAATATTTATGCACCCAACCAAAGTGCGCCTCAATTTCTAAGAGAAAAACAAACAGACATGAGCAATTTGATTTCCTCCAGCTCCATAATAGTCGGAGTTTTTAACACTCTTTGGTAGTGTTGGATGGATGCTCCAATTAGAAGCTGAGCAAAGAAATTTTAGATTTAGACTTAACCATCCAACATTTGGATTTAGCAGACATCTATAGAACATTTCATCCCAAAAAACTGAATACACATACTTCTCATCAGCCCAGGGATCATATTCCAAAATCGATCACAACTTAGGTCACAAGTCTAATCTCAGTAAATTTAAAAGAATAAAAATTATTCCTTGCATCTTCTCGGACCATCATGAAATAAAATTTGAACTCAGTAACAACAGGAATCTCCATACTCATACAAAAACATGGAAGTTAAATAACCTTATGCTGAATGATAGCTAGGTCAGAGATGAGATTAAGAAGGAAATTACCAAATTTTTGGAAAAAACGAGACAATGAAGACATGAATTATCAGAACCTCTGGGATACCGCAAAGGCACTCCTAGGAGGGAAATTTGTAACACTGCAAGCCTTCCTCAAGAGAACAGAAAAAGAGGAAGTTAACAACTTAATGGGACATCTCAAGCACCTGAAAAAGGAAGAAAATTCCAAACCCAAACTCAATAGAAGAAAGGAAATAAACAAAATTAGAGCAGAAATAAATGAAATTGAAAAAAAAGAATTATACAACAAATCAATAAATCGAAAAATTTGTTTTTTGAAAAGGTCAATAAAATAGATATTCCTTTGTCTAACCTAACCAGGAAAAAAAGAATAAAATCTCTAATTTCATCAATCAGAAATAACAAAGACAAAACTACAACAGACTCCTCAGAAATTCAAAAACATCCTTAATGAACATTACAAGACACTTTATTCTCAGAAATATGAAAACCTGAAGGAAATTGACCAGTACTTGGAAGCACGTCACCTTCCAAGACTTATCCACAATCAAGTGGAAATTTTGAACAGGCCAATACCGAGTTCTGAAATAGCATCCACAATGCGAAATCTCCCTTAAAAAAAAAAAAAGCCCAGGACCAGATGGCTTCACATCAGAACTCTACCAAACCTTGAAAAGGGAACTAGTACCTGTATTACTAAATCTGTTCCAAAATGTAGAAAAAGAAGAAAGACTACACAACACATACTATGAAGTAAACATCACTCTGATCCCAAAACCCAGGAAAACGCCCAACAAGAAAAGAAAATTATAGACCAGTAACACTAATAAATATAGATGCTAAAATATTCGACAAGATCCTAACAAACAGAATCCAGCAATATATATATATATCATGACCAAGTTGGTTTTATCCCAGGGTCTCGAGGCTAGTTCAATATATGTAAATCTATAAGTATAATTCATCACATAAACAAATTAAAAAAAAAGACCATATGATTCTCTCAATCAATGCAGAAAAAGCATTTTATAATATTCAGCATCCCTTCCTGATTAGAACACTTACAAAAATTGGTATAGAAGGGACATTTCATAAACAAATAGAGGCCATCTACAGCAATCCCACAGCCAATATTGTATTGAATGGAGATAAATTGAAATCATTTCCACTCAGATCAGAAACCAGACAAGTCTGCCCATTGTCTCCACTGTTTTTTAACATTGTAATGGTAGTTTTAGCCATCGCAATTAGGGAAGAAAAGGCGATCAAGTGTATTTCTATAGGTTCAGAATAGATCAAACTTTTGCTCTTCGCAGATGATATGATTTTATATCTAGAAAACACCAGGATTCTACTACAAAACTCTTAGAAGTGATCAAGGTATACAGCAGCATCTAATGTAACAAAGTCAACATTCATAAATCAGTAGTCTTTATATATACCAACAATAGTCAAGCTGAAAAAAACAGTTATGGACTCTATTCCATTCACAGTAGTGCCAAAGAAGATCAAATATTTGGGAGTTATCTAACACAGGACGTGAAAGAACTCTATAAAGAGAACTATGAAACTCTAAGAAAAGAAATAGATGAAGATGTTAACAAATGGAAAAACATACAATGCTCATGGCTAGGAAGAATAAACATTGTTACCAAGCAAAATATAATTTTATTTTTCTTTTTTAACATAGCCCACCTGGCATTTTCTTAGCTATTGTGTTAAGGCATTTATATTCTACATTTACTAAGTTTCACATATACCCTTGTAAGATGCAATGCAGTTGTAATCCCACCAATCACACACCCTCTGCCAACCTCCCCACTCGCTCCCCTCCCCATCCTCCTTCCCACTATGCTATTAAATCTGAACAGTCATACTATAAAGATCTTGAAAAAATAATACTTCGTTTTATATGGAATCAGAAGAAACCTCGAATAGCCAAGACATTACTCAGAAATAAAAACAAAACAGGAGGAATCATGCTACCAGACCCGAGACTATACTATAAATCAATAGTGATCAAAACAGCATAGTACTGCCACAAAAACAAAGAAGTAGATGTCTTGAACAGAATAGAGAACCAAGATATGAATCCAGCTACTTACCGTTATTTGATCTTTGACAAGACAATTAAAAACATTCAGTGGGGAAAAGATTCCCTATTTAATAAATGGTGCTGGGTGAACTGGCTGGCAACCTGTAGAAGACTGAAACTAGACTCACACCTTTAAACATTAACTAAGATAGACTCTCACTGGATTAAAGATTTAAACTTAAGACATGAAACCATAAAAATACTAGAAGAGACTACAGGGAAAACCCTTGAAGAAATCGGCCTGGGTGAGTAATTTATGAGGAGGACCCCCCGGGCAGTTGAAGCACCTTCAAAAATACATTACTGGGACTTGATCAAACTAAAAAGCTTCTGCACAGCCAAGAACACAGTAAGTAAAGCAAGCAAACAGCCCTCAGAATGGGAGAAGATATTTGCAGGTTATATCTCTGACAAAGGTTTAATAACCA
>CAUYPK010099828.1:0-24252 GCA_963574355.1 Loris lydekkerianus | reverse complement strand
TTTTTATTTTGCCTGTCCAACATTTTTTCTTTTGTGTGGCACATGGGAATATTATTATTTGTCTTGGGCTACAAATTAAATACAAAAAAGTTAAGATAAAGCTTTTTAGAAAAAAAAAAAAAAAAAAAAAAAAGGTCTGGGCATACTTTTCGGGATATCTGACACCACAGTTAAGGAAGAAAGGTCCTAATGAAATCTGCATGTTGCCCATGGGACCCCATGTTGGACATCTCTGCAAGAAGGATTTAAAAATAAAAGAGAATAAAAAAAGTTAAGATACCCCAGGAAGATAAAGGTGTGTTGCCAGATTCCGAACAACATCTTCAGTCAAGTCAGAATGCTCAGAGTCCCAGACTAAACCAACTGTGACAATCTCTGGGCAATTCATTAAAACACGGCGAATTTTTATTTTTTGGCCACAGTTACTCTACAAAAAAAACACAAAAGGTAAGTTTTGAAATTATCAAAAAATATATAGCACAGGCAAAGCCTTATACAGTTTGTATTATACAATGACAATCTTAACATATTTGAAATTTGCTTCTTCAGCATACTAAAATTGACTTCTAGCAAGTTGTTTTAATCAATTTAATTAATTCAATCAATTAAATAATAAGTTTATTTTAAATCCAAGTATTCTTTGATATTTTTGTAAACCTGAAAACAAGAATTTAACATAAAAAAAACAGAAATAAAACCCCTGAAGTCATTAACAATATTAGATGAGAAAATATCATTTATCATGTTCATTTAAAAAAGGAAACTTTTCCATTAGTCAAATAATAAATTTCAGAACTTTGAAAAGATTCAATTAATAAATGCTACTTTAAACATTTCACAAAGTTAAGAGCTTTTAAAGAAATAGTACTAAGATAAATAGCTCACATAATATAAAGTTACCTAAAATAATATCATTTTTAATTTTTTATGAGAATTAACATTTACATGATTTTCTTTCTTTCTTTCTTTCTTTCTTTCTTTCTTTCTTTCTTTCTTTTTTTTTTTTTTTAAGAGACAGAGTCTCACTTTGTTGCCCTTGGTAGAGTGCCATCGCATATAGCTCACAGCAACCTCAAACTATTGGGCTTAAGCAATTCTCTTCCCTCACTCTCCCGAGCACTGGGACTATAGATGACTGACACAATGCCTGGCTATTTTGAGAGATGGGGTCTTGCTCTGGCTCAGGCTGGTCTCAAACCTGTGAGCTCAGGCAATGCACCCACCTTGGCCTCCTAGAGTGCATGATAATTTCTGAATACCTATTCCAAACTTACGAACAGAGAAACATTCTTATATTCTCCAAATTACACTTACAGGACATTTCCTATAGTCATCTGTTGTATTTGCTGCTTGTAGCAATTCTGCAAACATTTCAGGTTTAAAGCGTTCATGCCTTTCCACCATTCTTTCAACTTCATTGCTATAAAAAAAGAAGCAGTCCTAAATCTGGCCTATGAACTTAAAACTTTAATAAATTACATATGAAAAATATTAAGTTGTCAATACAGATGTGTATCCCTTTTTCTGCCTAAAACATGACTGTATGTGAAAAACTAGGCACAAACTACATTTCCATATGATGAAAAAAGTATAGAATAAAATAACACAAAGTTATATTTTTGTTTGCAACTATTTGAAGGTAAGATGCTCTGTCTGGACTTATTTCTAAGGCAAATGTTTCTTTTATACTGTAACTTAATAAGGAAACTTGAGTTTAAACTCTGCCCTAACAAGAACAACATTGTAGGAAAGGCTCCCTCTCAGGCCGAAAGTTTGTGGAAGCAAAGTTATCAATTTCGGCTAGAAGACCCTTTGAGGATTATATGAAGAAATCCCAATCAAGTTATCTAAGCCAGAATTGTGCCTTTTGTTTCTATTATGAATGCTAATGATTCTGTCAGACCCCAAGCTGGCCGTTTAAAATAAGGCAGGACATCTGTGTCATTGTTGATTCAACTTCTCCAAGAGTCATATTTTTGCATATCAAGTTATTAAGTACCTTTAAATAACTATGCAAACATTTTCAAAAAGGAATGTAATGTAAGCTAAAACACCCTAGTTTATAGTCTAGATGTTCTGTTTCTACTTAACAGTAATATAACTATCATAGAGCTGGATATATTTTACAGTTCAATAGTTTCAATAATCTACAAGTATTTGATAACAACTAAAAGTACTCCTCCAAAACACTTCACAAGTATACTAGAAAGCACTAAATCTGATAAGCTCATTAAAATTGCACATGCTGGTTTTACAAAACTGACAGCCTTAAAGTAGTAGTATTTAACCAGACAAATGTGAAGTCAGACAGACTTGGGTTTCAGTCTTAATTCATCCCATTACCAGATTAACCTCATTAAACTTATTTCTTCAACAAGAAAATAGTGTTTTTGTTAAGATTAAAAGTGATAACTTACGTAAAGCCTGGAACATAGTAACCATTCAATAATTGGTATTCAATACTTATTACCAATAAAAAAAAAAGATATTATAATTAGAATTCAAAGTTTGCATTTCTGCAACTAGCAGTGTGGACCAGGCAGAGATGGATGGGGATCTAATTCTTAGTATCTAAGATCCTGCCTAGAACATTGTATTTTACACAAGACCTTGAGAGTAAAGTTAGAATTTTACAGTTTTTAATTTATAGCCAATCCTTGCTCAAACACCACCCTATTTTTCATACAAATTGAAAAAAAGAAAAGACTGTTACCTATAATTGGTTTTCTAACTTTGTTTATATTACGTGAAAAAGATACTAAACATATCCAAATAACTACATGGTTATTATTCAATAATCTTTAGGAAATAAGGTGTTAAACCCAAGAAAGCCAGAAAATTAATTGATATAAAATGGATATTCACTGTGCACATTGAAAAAAAATCAAGTATCTGTTCCACTGATATATTCTATAATAACTGATAATTATTCATCCATGATATATCTTTGTATTAAAATTTCTACAAACATTCACGATCTTATTCAATGTTTCTCACATACGAAATATTTATACTCTCAAATACCTATTGGAAAATGTTCAAATAATTTTTATTATGTAAGGTCTAGGGATTGTTTTTGGATCTTTAACTAGCTAACGTTTCCTGGACAGAGAGGGAGATGTGGAAAGGTCAAGGCCAGGCGGCAACCATGCCAGGTTTTTATTTAACATGAAGGTTGATTCCTCAAATGTAATAACTTGAGAATTATATTCATATTTTTCTCTTCTGCTTACCCTAACTTTTATCACCATGAAGGGACGTAGTGGAACTGACAGGAAACCTGGTCATTACAAAGAGAACATCTTATCAAAAATGAAGAAACCATACACAGTTCCATTTACCCCTCAGTTTGGTCTTCATAAGCTCCCCCTCCCAGTGCCAAAAACTTGTTATAAATATAAATAGATATAAATTTTAAAGAGTATTTTACACAGAACTTCAGTGAGGGGAAATTCATGTTATCATTTTATAGAATAAGTGCTCAATAAATATGTTTAAATGTGTTACTGAATATGCTTTAAGAGGTTCTTACCATAGGGCTGTGGTAGAAATGTACCGCACAAATTCTGTAAAAGGCAGAGGATCTGATGATGCTCCACAGCTACGACACACACACTGTAGGTAAAAACACATGTGTAATCTATCAATCACAATACACAAATGCAATGTCTAATAAAATCAGTAAGCCCTCTCACCTGTTCATAAAGAGTCATAGCAAACTTCTGGTGTGTGATACAAGACCTCGAGGTACACATGTCTGCATCTCTGCTTGGCACTATGTGGAAATGAATCCTCTCCAATATATTTTCCTAAGTTAAACATAAAGACAAATGAGCTACTGATCTTACGGAGACCACTTGAAAACACTAATCTTCCAAAGTGTAAATTAGATACATTTTGTTGTTTTTGGTTTTCTTCTCCAATCAATATGTCAAATGTTCAATTATTCATATTTTGTAGCATTTGCTTAAAGAATGTTTAATGAAAGAAACATCATAATGTAACATGATTTTAGTAAATATTTTTTAAATCCCATGACAATCAACCCATGGTGGCTGACATCTAGAATTTAATATTAAAAAACATAAAATATTTTCCTATGTTCCCAGCGTTCTCAGATTGAGAAAAATCAGATAACTGGAAAAATTCTACTTGGATCATCTACGCCATTCATAGAACTTACATCAAACTAAAGGCTCTGTATCTATACTAAGCCCATGCAGGCGATGTGTTCTGCTACCAAGTCCACACGAATGTTCAGACTGATAATGCAGGTCAACAAGGGGGATTTCTTTAATATAATAATCTTTCGATTAAAACTTAACCAGTAGATTCTTTTCATTAGCTAACTTCCCCCTCCCCTGTCCTCAAATATTTAAAACCACTCGATAATGTCTGAATTTCTAGATACTGCGTAAATTATATCATGTATTAATACATTCCATTTACGTGAAAGCAAAACTAAAAAGTTCAGCATTTTATGAAATATATTTATATTTTCAACATTGGATCGATGATAAACAGCAGAAATCTAGAAAGTATATTTTATTACCATGTGTGCCATTGACATATTTGATCAACATGGAAGTGTGCTAGGCAATGTGCTAGTCAATGAGCTTTCCAGCTAAGAAAACCACAAAGATGCTCATTTTAATTAAAAAAAAAAAAAAAGTAACAACATATAATTGCCAAGTAGATTCTATAGATAGTAAATTCTACGGAAATTCAGAGAAGGGATTGGGATGGCATTATCTGGTAGGTGTGACTTAGTTTGAACTGACAAAAACATAGGAAGACATCAAGAACTTGAGCAAAGGCTGTTAATCAGGAATATGACAAACATATACGAGGAACACAACAGAACCATCTCAATAGGAAGAAAAGTTTATAGAGGAAGCAAAGAGCTGTAAGCTGGGGTTTCACTGTAAAGGGCCTCAAATATCAGAACAAAAGGTCTACATTTGAATTGCAGAAATATTTGAAGGGTAAGCATTAACCTTAAGAAATTTATATTCGCCTGGGGGTTATTAAAAAAATAGACCATAAAGGGACAAGCTGAACGTACATTAATAAGAGGCTTACTTATTCTGAGAGCAGAGACCTGAACAAGAAGTTCTGTTAGAGAATAAATGTGAAAAGGAAAATCTTTTTAAAAGGTTTGCGAATGAAGAATTTACAGAATTTGCTGAACCAAAATAGGACAAAGAGAGACAAAATGGATACATCTTAAATGTAAATGATATCTATTCTACTGAGACATTTAATAATCAATGTACATATTTTAGAATGTGTATAAAGCACGCGCCTGATCCAAGAAATGCACTACTCATTAATATGGTGGTAATCAACCTCACTGACTTTCAACCTGGAGTGGGAGTATGAGAGCTGCTGCCCCTAATAACTGCCACCAAAATCCCCTTCTCCCTCACTGAGAATCACTGTACGTAATGAGAGATAACGCAGCTGGGAATCGTTACACATGCAAACCTCATGGAGGCAGAGCACCCATTTAGGTGATATCATTTATATGTAGTCATGTTTTTTGCTCCAATAAATAAACTTTAAAATATTTTAGTAGCCTAATATTTGGTAAAAATTACAGTAACAAAAATAACCCAAACCAAAAGTACAACACAAAACACAGATGGATTTAAATAGTGTCTTAAGGCTGGGTGTAGTGGCTCCCACCTATAATCCCAGCACTTTGCAAGGCCAAGATGGGAGGATCATCAGAGGCTGGGAGTTTGAGACTAGCGTGGGCAACATATTAAGATCTAATCTCTACAAAAAAAATAAAATAAAAATAAAACAGCCTTACCATCCTTGAAGGATGGGTAGGACACAGAGCCACTAAACAGTACTGACACTTTTCTATTATAAAGTTTTGTCATTTATCTCAAATTTGCATCACATAAGAAATAAAAAATACTCTGCTGACTTAAGGATAATCAGAATTACTCACAAAGCACTCTGCAGCATCATCCATAAGGCCAAGTTGAAACCGCTGCTCGTCTTTGAAGCTTTCTGCAAGAGCGTGCCTTATGTTATCCGAGGGAAGTGCTTTTTCCCGACTGTGTTGAAACTGTGCAAACATTGTCTGTGAATCAGTAAGTGCATCAATTAGTTTAGTGCCAACAACTTTAAAAACATTTCAGTAATTTCACTACAATATGAAGAAACTCAAAACCCTACACTCAGAAACTAATACCGAACAATGTTTGGATCTAAAATTGCATACAGAAATCGATTATTTGTTTGTTTAAAGGGAGAAATGGCTGCAGCCGCCTCTAAGTCAAAATCAAACATTAGCAAGCATAGGTAAGTATTAAACATATATAGTTCTGAGGTCCTGTGCTCAGAGATTCCAACTGAAGAAGACTGAGGTAAGGCTTACTTTTAAACTGTTCCCCTAGGTGATTCTGATGCAGGTTGTTTAAAGAACTTAAGTTTGAGATTAAATTACAGTAAATCTAAAATTTATACTATAGGAATTAAAAATCTTACAAGGGTATATGTGAAACTTAGTAAATGTGGAACCAAGAGCCTTTATAAGGCAAATGACAACATGTGAACCCAAAACAGCCTCTAGAAGAACAGGTGAGTGGTCTCAGTGACAGTCCAGACACTTAGAAAGCACCAAAAGAAACAAACACGTGAAAATGAACTTCATATCACAGTTGCACATTCCTCATTTGAAGGTATTTTAGCAAACTAACAGAGAAAAAAAAAAATAGCCACTTTAACCATAATACCTTGACTATTAGACTAATCCAGTTACAAGTTTATAGGCCCTTTGATCAGGATCCAGAGCGATTGCTTAGAAGATGAGAGAAGGCCATTTCCAAATTGTCCAAAAAGAGCTGTTCAAAGAAGCCTATTTTTTATCAAACCTAAAATATTATAGGCAAAAATATAGAGGGCTGTTCCAGGGCCAGAGTGGTGGGGGAAGAAGAGGGAGACTGCAACGTAAGCAGCACTGCGAAGGGATGGTCCTCCGGAGTGAGTGGCCGGGGGAACCTGAGAAACATGGCAGGGACTCGGCTGCGAGTCCTCGGAGCTGGGGACAGATGAAGAGGTGCACCTTGTCATGGGGTGGAAGGCCTCTGCTGCTGTATTGGGTTTGAAAAATATGTGAAAAGCATTCGGGGAAGAACAGACAGCAAAGCAAGTAAAGGATAACAGGAGAGGATCTGGGCTCAAGCTTAGGCCTAGGTGTCTTCAAGACATGTCTGTTCCCCACAGCTAAAACGAAAAGGACTAACAACGTAGAAGCTGACAAGGACGTGGGGGGACTAGGGCACTTGCCTATTGCTGGTGGGAGTGTGTGTTGACTCACTTTAGAAGTATTTGGCACTACCTTTCTAAAATCCAAGTGTCCCTGCGCCCTGCGACCCAGCATCCTCCTTCTCGGTATGTCCCCAAGAGAACTGGATACTTACATCCACCTGAGACACACATGCAGGGGACTTCAGCAGTGCTTTTCCCAATAGCATGGTGGGACAGATCAGGAAACTGAGGGAAACAGCCTTTAGAAAGAGGAAGCAAGGGCTGGTCTGCTTCCTTTCTTTGGCTGTGCGGTTTTCTAGCTCCCTTTCTCCCTCTGCCCCCATCTTCCCAGTCTCTGCTCTCACTCTTTCTCATCTGCCCCCCCCCACTGTCTTCCCTCACTGTAATATAAAATAAACTTATGCTTTTATAGGCTCAAAAAAGTTAAACAAGTAAATAATGAAAAGAGGAAGCTGCTGAATGCAACATGGGGGACACAGGCTTGATGTGGAACAAAAGGCATGAGAGAGCATACCCTGTCTGAGTCTGTGCTTCCCAAGTTCAAGAGCAGATTAGGAGTTGTGGGGATACAGCTTAGAATAGTGACAGCTACCTGGGGAGGGATGGCAAGTGGGAGTGTGCAGAGGGGAACTGCTGGGAGGGGTGATGTGCCTGCATCTGCGCAGTGAGTACATAAGTGGGCTGCAGGGTTTGGCCCGAGGGAGGTGCTTGGGCTGTGTGCCATCTTGGAGATCATGAATAATCTGTGCCTAGATGTCATCACATGTACCCACTCTGGGGATGGTGAGGGAGCCAGGTTCTCACTCGCGTGGATTTTGTGAAAGTGTGTGTATGTGTTTGCTGTTCGATTGCCGGTTTTGATTACAGCTTCTCAGCCTGAAAAATTGTCCCGGAAGGGTTTAATGCAATGCTTGCAGCAATGTGGCATCATCAATTTTAGAGCCAGAACAGGACTTGGCCAGCTTTGCAGCTGACCTGGCAGGGCCTGGAGAGTGCTGAGGGCATCAGCTGAGGACAGGCGCAGGACCTGCTGTGTGACTCTGGCCTCGACCCTGCCCAGCTGAGTCTTCATCTAAATTAAAAAAAAAAAAACTCAAAAAGTGAGCGAGGACCAGCCCCACTAAAAGCAGCTCTCACCAGAAGTACCTCTCTTTAGGTTCAATCATTGTCTCCCAATCTTCGGTTTTTTTTAAGTTTCACCTTCATAATTTTTGCTACATCTAACACCTGTTCTGGTATTTCCTTCATGTGCTCTTTACAGCAATACACTTTTCTTTTATTTCCATAAATGCATTTAGGAAACAGTTTGTCACCACTGGGCCACTGTCCATGGAAAACCAGCATTTTGCTACCACATATAAATAACACATATAAAATGATTATAAATGCTGCTTCGTGGAGTAGCTCTCAGTAATCATTTCTCATCTTCTTAGATTCCTTCCAGATTTAAGGCTTTATGGTTTTAAATTATAAACCATAAAAAAACCGTTTGGCCACCCTGTCGGACTTGTACTACTATTAGTAACAGTAGCCAAGTGACCCTCTGCAGGTTCCTGTGCGTCAGTGACAACAACAATAAAATTCAGACTAAAGACCACTTAGCCCATGGTGTGCTATGAGAATTGCATGACAGTATTGTCAAGTCCCTTGTGAGGTATAAAGGGATGTAAAAGTCTTATAAATATTGATGCAATCATTGGCCAATGGAGCTGGGTATTAGAGAAATCAATCTAGGTTGTATTCGTAGAGACCAGCAATCTGCTGAAAATAACACAGCTAATTCTTCTACCTGTTGGTTTTTTTCAGTGGACACAGCTAGGTTAGTGGAATGAGCCCTAGCATCAGAGTTAGATGGGCCTCCTTAGTGCTGGCCGGCCACTGACATCCAGCTGAGTGACCTTGAGATAAAAACCTCACCTCTGGGACCTTCAATATCCTCACCTGTAAAACAGGGCTACTAAGCCTACTGCATAAGGCATTTGAAGTTCAAATGAAAGAATGCAGAGTCTGCACTTGGAAGTAATGTTAATTTTCAGATGACTTCATCAGAGTAGGGAACACCATGTGACAGATGCCGTGATGAGCTCATGAGCCATTCAGGGCCTGTTCCCAGGTCCAGGCCACCCTCCTTCCCAGTTGAGGACTGCAGTCCAGGTCTCCCTTGTTGCAGAGATTGCAGGTCCAACTCTCTCCCACTACGGGCTGCCTGTCAGGGGAATCAGCCCAGCTTTAATGCTGTCTTTAATGCCCCAACCCCCTGCAGCCTCCACCATCTTTAATGCCTCGCCCCCCTGCAGCCTCCATGTTTTTATTGAATCTTTATGGAAAGGCCATAATGGCTGGTTCAGATCCATTATAATGGACCATGTCAAAATTTATCCTGCTGCTTTTCTAAAAGTCATGTATTATTTACTGGATGGAATATATGTCTGTCTCGTGTCAATTTGTGTTATGGACTGTCAGAGTGAAGCTGTGTACACGCAGTGAAACAGGTTGGGGAGAAAAGTTCTGCACCACGCTATGCAGCTGTGTTTCTGATCTTAATAATTCAGTGGGAGCCAGCAAGACCTGGTCTCTGTTACAGACTTGAAGCTGGTAATACTTCATTTTAAAAAATGCAACCATTTTTGAGTTACAAGAACATAAAAATGGTCCACAGCCAATAAATGTCTAGCTTTATACTGTTCTATAAATGAAAATAAAAAAGCACAGCTGAGTAACTGGGCACACTGGGTTGTAAACACTTGTAGAGTCTAGTGTCATCCGCAGGCGTCCAGGACTGAGTTCAGAGTCATTGGCCCTGTCAGGGTCTGACCTCCAAATTCAGGTGCTGACAAACAACATCAGGCTGGCCTGATCCCAGCCTCTGGGCTGTACCTTCTCCCAGGCTCCAGCCCTCTTCAGGGATTCAATCGCCTGCAATCACAAGAACTTTAACAATCTCTTCCCAATGCTTTAGAATTCAGCCCCAGAAATCCCCTCTCTTGACTGTCCTCGATGTGATCAGCCAACCATGTCGAGTCCCTATTAGACTCATGATCTTAGTAGGAACTGCTCCACCTGCCCAGAACTTTCTCCCTTTGTGTCCTTGGCTGGCTGCTTTATATTTACCCTTCTACTGTCCCTAAGCCTTTCCTGACTCCTCACCCCCATCACACCCTCCCTGGTCCCTTATCAGAGATGTTTTTCCGGTACCTGTCTCTGCCACATCTAATAACAGAGGTATGGCACCAACCACCCACCTACCTATCATGCGCACAGGAGCATGTCAGCTGTGTGCCCCTGTGGCTCTGGCACTGTTCTTGGCACAGCCACAGAAGGGCCTCAGTTTGTGTCTTTAACCAGGTGAATGAACACCAGGGTGGGAGGCTGGCTCGCTGGCTCACGGGCTCCCTGCTCCTGACAACAGAGCTGTTGCCCTTTGAACCTGAAAGCTAAAGCCTCTTTACGTTTTCTAAATCCAAGTCCCAGTGTCATCCTGAGCCCTGCTCTTTCCATTTCCCTTTAAGAAAAACTCACAGCCCTTCCTAGAATCCCCTGGGGGTGGTGTGTACCCTGTCAGCCGGTGCTCCCACACATCGTATCCATGCACTCACCATGGGCTCTACCCCAATTCCTGCATGTAATCCTCTCCAGGAACACACCCTCACTTGTGGTGGGCTCATGGTAATACTTGCCCTCTGTTGCCAGCCACTCAGCTAGGTCCCTGGAAGCTGCCATGGGCTGCCCAGCCCTCAGATTCCACCCAGTGGGTACATCCAGCTGCACTTCCCAGGCCTGTCCCCTTTTCCCGTCCTTTCGCATCACTCCACAGTGGGGGAAGGACGTGAAGCCCACAGCAAACCCCGTTCCAAACGCTCCAGTCCCTTGTTTTCAGCTCCCAGAAGCTCCCCTTGTTCTGGGGAAGATGAGCAGCCAGAGCCTGTGTCAGGACCTCAGAAGGAAGAGTCACCTTCTCTGCCCCAGGTCAAAGGAGGGCTCCGTGCACCACCAAAAGTGCCACCAAAGGCACCAGTCTAACTTGTACCTCCCACCTGAGACCCTCAGATAGTAGCTTTTCAGCGCTCGCCCTGCGGTCCACCCTGCAAGAGGCAGGTGTCACTTCAGTTGTGCAAATTAGTGAACAGAGACCCAAAGTGTTCAAAAGTCATCATACCTATCACGACCTTACCATCCAATAGATTTGTTTTCACAGAAAAGCTTGTGGATTTGCATTATGTGCGGTTAAGAGGATGAATAATGCATTATTAGGAGAATAAATCAGCATATAATACACGTGAGTAATATATTCCTGCCATGCCCGGGAAGGAGTGGGTGCTTATTCAGTGTGTTTATACAAGAATGGATTTGAAGACATCTGACCACACTGCTGTGATAGAAGCAGAAAGTTCACGAGTCACTTCCAGCCAGTGTCGCACATGGACTGCAGAGAGGCAGGCTGCACACCACAGCCTCCACTCTTACTAGGTGAGGGCCTTGGCAGAGCCCACGGCACCCAGAATGTCTCTTCTTTATCTTTAAATAGGGACTGGCATCCAATACCAAAAAGCAGTGAGAGTCAGATCATAAATCATAGAAGGAGGTGTTTAGCACCTTGGGACTTCTACTTGACCATGGGGTGGGAAGGTCATAGATTCCTGCCTTTTTGAATTTTAGGGGCCTTGGTTTTCCCATCTGTAAAGAAAAGTTATTGGTCTGATATGTGCACAGTGGTACCAGACGGCAATTTTCTTGGAATGAAAACTCTGTCTGAATGTCCTTATGGCAATCCCAGGGACAGATTCTAGCTGGATCTATTTGGGTCTCACACCCACCCTTGCAACCAGTCACAGTGGCTAGTAGGATGGAGTATGTGGGTTGAGCAGGAATATGAAGTCGAATCTCATTAGTTTTCTGACAACCGCCATTTACCGAGCACTTTCTCGACACTGTGCATACTATGTATGCCAACACTTTGTGTACATTATCTTATTTAACCTTTTGAACAACAACATGATATGAGCGTCAGTACCACACCATTGTAAAGATGGAGCTACACAGAAACAGATGGAAAGCAAGGTTCACTACCTTACCCAACGTCACACAGCTAAAAAGCAGTGAAGGTGGAATTTATAAACAGGTTTCTTGGACCCCTATGTGCACTTATAAATGCTGGGCTACACTGACTCACCTATAGCATCGGTGGACAGAGGGCCCCCAAGCAGCGCCTGCTCATTGCCAAGCACGAGTCCTTCCTTAAACCTTCCCACTGCAAATCTCGGTTCTGACTTTATATCTACCATAGGCAGAACAAAGTGCTTCCCAGAGATGTCCTCACCTAACCCCTCCGAAGCTGGGAATGAATTACCCTACCTCAGAGACTTTGCAGATGTGCCTAGGGGGTCCTCGAGATGGAGAGATTATTCTAGGTTATCGGGGGTAGACCAAACTAACCAAATAAGTCCTTAAAATCAAAGATCCTTTGCTGGTTGGGAGAACAGGAGAGATTGTAGCCTGCAAAGGGCTTTACCCACCTCTGCAAGCTTTGAAGATAGAGCAGTGGCCACAAGCCAAGGAATGTGTGCAGGTTCAAGAAGCTGGAAAAAGCAAGTAAATGGTGTTTCCCCCAGTCTCCAGAAGGGAATGCAACCTTGCCAGCGTCTTGATTTTCATCCAGAGTCCTATGTTGCCTTCTCACCTTCAGAACTTTAAAATGATAATTTGTGTAGTGTAAGACACGATGATGTAATAATTTGTTACAGTGCAATATGAAAGAATTACAATATTCAAGGCAGAACCCAAAAGACCTGGACTTTTGCAGGTCTTTGAACTACCTTTGAACTACCTTTGAAGGTCAACCAGTCTTCTCGGTTTCCTTCTATGGCCAGGAAATTGTCAGAAGTTTTGAGGGTTTTGTTGGATTTTTTTCCTTGCTTTTCTGCAGCATCCCAGCTTTCAGACTGGGGTAAAAATATCTTTGTCTTGTGGCTCAAATAATGAAATTTGCTGCCACTCAAAACTGTGACTTGGACGTCAGAAATGAAGGAATTAGAGCATTATCCCCAGTCCTGGTTATCTGTGAAGCTCTCACAGAGCAGAGAGGGGTGGGGATGTTGGGCTGAGAATAAAGCTCTGGGGACAAACAGCTAGGTTCACTACCCCCAACCCTGCAGCTAACCTGCCAGGTGGGTTATCCTCTGTGCCTTGATGTTCTCATCTGCAAAGTGGGAGTGATAATATCTCCAGCCTCTCCAGGATATCGTCAGAATTAGCATTAACACATGTAAAGTGCTTAGAACTTAGGGTAAGCTCTGTTATAGTTGGCTATTGTTATCACTCTACACCTCCCACAATTCCTCTGCCCCTTTCTAACCCCAGACACAAACAGTAACAACTGGCACTCGCCAGGCATCTAATAATTTTAACTGTGTTGCCTCATTTCATCCTTGCTGCATCCCTGGGAGGTGCAATTCCAAGAGGTTAGGAAATGAAACCCAGGCCACTGAGCCGGCACAGGACATAAGGACTCAGTCAGAAATTCAGGGGAAAGCTGAGACAGGTCTACACGCCGACTGCTGTCCTCAGGCCGTGCAGGTCTTATCCTCGTTTGGGAGCAGTGAGACTCCTGGCAATCCCACTAGCTGTCTGAAAGCAGACAGAATGCAGACCAGAGGCAAAAAGAGTTTTTTAATGCCTTAAGTGCAACACCAGAGGAGAAAAATTGAGAATGTTTAGGGATTTTTTTTTTAACTGCATCGACCCTAACAGTGTAGAGGTGACCCAGGGCAACCCGTGTCTGTTTCCTTGTGTGTAAGATGGTGATCATAGACGCACCTGACTCAGAGATAAGCAAGAGCCTCCATAAGCAAATACTGAGGCCACACCCCACCCAGGGCTCAGAAGCAGTAAGCAGCTCCTGTTGCTGTTACCATGAGGGTGATAATAGCATTCACCAAATTAAACATCTCTGGGATCTGTATCGGACTATAAAGTGAAAGCAAGTCTGTATTTTCTCATGACTATTTTAATATTAATTTATTGTTTAAGTACCAATATTAGAACCCGAAGAAATCTTACGATCTTCCTCGAATGAGTTCAGAGGCTGTCTCAGCAGCACACAGGGAGTTTATGGGGAGGGCCCTGGCTAGATGCTTCAGGTTCCAACAGAGCCCACAGAGAGCTGCGAGTGTGCCCATGCACACCTGCTTAGCCCCAGCTACATATCTAGACCTCATACAGACTCCTTGCTAATCCTGCTCGTGGCCTTATTCAGTTTTAATAACAGTTTCCTGCACGCCTTCCCTCTTAAATCTAAGTAATGTGCCTGCCACTATTCCAAAAGGAATACCATCACTGGCTATTTGCCTTAATAAAGATGGGGAAATTTTGGTTAATCACATTTCAAAGGGAGAAGTGTATTTAGAGGCATTTTAAACAGCAAAATTAAAAATGCAAACGTGAAATGATTTCTCCATTAAGGCCTTCTCATTGGGGAAATGTCTCCCTCTGCTGTAGCCGAGCTGTCTGAATGGGGCAGCTACGCTTCTGTGGGTATGTAGTGACACAACAGCTCCTGGGAGGGTCATTCTCGGGTGCTGAAAAAATAATAGCCCCTAATGAGCTCTTCTCAGAGCACTTGTGATAACACATATATTCCCGTATCTGCTGCATAAATGTTGTTTCCGAAGGGATTTACTGCTGTAAATAATAAGATCATCTATCTCGAGATGCTCCAGCCAGGGCTGAGAGATAATTGCAATAAACAACATTAAAACACTGAGTACTAAAAAAAAGAGATATTGTGCTGGACACATGATTGTTTTTGTTCTTATTTATAAATGATCCATTTCTGGTTCAGCATGGGTTGCAGTCAAGACAGAGACTATTCAATGCTAATTTCTCCTCATCCTTTTTTTTTTTTTTTTTTTCATTTCATTATTCATTATGGTTGAAGGATCACAGCTGTGTACCTGTTTAGTTAGCAAAAATCACCTTGAGAAATGTCTCAGGAGTTGTCATGCTCAGTTACTAATGGTCTGGCTATATGTAAATTACTTGGCCAACCTGACTGAAATACAATGGATTCATTTTGGGGAATGAATGAACAGCAGATAGAAGGTCGTTCTCCCAAAGCCCCCCACCCCCACCCCCATCTTCTTTTGAACATTGCAGGTCAAGGCATCTTGTTGCTTTGAGAAGTTTAGTCCCCTTGTTAGACATCGCTGAAGGAAAAGGCACTCTGCAGTCCAATGTACATGAATTTGAATCTTAGCTCTGCCACTGACAAACTAATCTTATAATATTCATTAAACTTATTAAGAGGCATTGCCTTTAAGCCAAAAATATTAAGCCAGCCTAAAAAAATTAAAACTTAACATTTGAGTATACACATAAGGTTTGTGGAAGCATTGTCTTTTGTTGGTGCAAAAAATAAGGAAAAGGGGCAGTGCCTGTGGCTCAAAGGGGTAGAACGCCAGACCCATATGCTGGAGGTGGCGGGTTCAAACCCAGCCCTGGCCAAAAACTACAAAAAAAATAAATAAATAAAAATAAAGGAAAAGGCTAAAGGTTCACCCATACTACACTGTACCACATCTGTTCTATGGTATAATATATGGATTGTAAAAATCACTGAAAGTATCTGTGATGTGCTAACCCAGGGCAATGTACATGGCTTAAATAGAGAAATGCACATACCATTCTTTTGTGGAAAAGAATTATGAAAATTCCCCATGTTATGTTTGTATAGGATCTCATGAGGATAGTAAAGGGACATAGATGCTATGGACTACCATTTTCTTAGTATATATGGAAATAGAGATTTAAAAACAAGCAAAAAGAAAAATTACCTATAATAGAATGTTACGGTTGAAAATTTTACCTATTAAGTGAACACATATAAGAAAAAAGAATATGGATATTGAAAAAAGGATTGAAAGGAATATTAACAAATGAAACATTTGGCCAGGTTATAATGGAACTCTAGCCATTGTTTCTTTTAGGTTTCTGTTACTTTAATATTGTATTTGTAATAAAAATAACATTATTAAAATTGCTTATAAAGAGAAATTAGAAAATACAGGCTAGCTAATTAGGAGAGAAAAAGATCTTGTTAAGTAGGATTGAGAGAGAGTGTGGTGACTTTCTGAGCGTTGCAAGCAGAGGGTGGTTGATGCAGACACCAAGCTGGCTGTGTGGAATGTTCCCTGCAGATCACCCACCTTCCACCTGGACTGGGGCTCTGCACACTTGTTCCTGCCGCTGGCCCTTGAAGAGGTTCATATATTTGAAATGAGCATTTGGGGGGTATTCAGCTCAGTGCTAGTCGTTATAATTTGTAATAGGTTAAACGTTTTCAATTAAAACTTAAGACAGTGAAACTCTCAGCTGAGAAATATCAGGAAATTGAGTGGACTATAAAGTCGGTCTCCATCGGTCTCCATAGCTTGAGTTTTATGAAGTCACCATTGAGCTGACCTTGTGCTGAGTTTTATGATTCTCACAGTAGATACCTTCTTCAACGTTGGTCTGGCATTTCCAGCGGAAGTCGCTTCTTCGTTGCCGAGTCAGGACCTTAGCACAGAGACCCAAAATCGAGCTTTGATTCCTGGCAGCACTGTGGCTCTGTCCTTGAAGACCCCAATTTGGCCTGTGTGAAGTTGGTGGCAGCAATCATCAGGATTAATGGTCTTTGTCAGTCTTGCCAGCACCCAACCACTCTCCCACCCGCATCACGGCACTTGTTTTTTATCTGCCCCTCACCTTTACTGTACTCAGAGGGCTGCAGAATTTAAGAGCTGAGAATAGGATTCATCTCGTTACTATCTTTATTTCACAGCCAGAAATTGAGGTCCAGAGAGGGGCAGTGACTTTCCCACATCAGTCAATTGTTTCTTACAAAGCCAAGCCAGCCTGTGAGTCTTTAGATCCCCAAGACAGAATGTGTCCAGCTGTCCCAGATTGCCACCTGCCAGCTCCATGTCGAGATGCTCTGTGCCCAGAAATGACCCCTTGGCAGAGAGGGACCCACTGGGGTGGAAGGGTAGTGCAAGGTGGCTCAGAGGCAGAGCTGTGGATTCATACACACTGGGTACAAATACCAGGGCTTCATTTTTTTAGCTTTGTGACCTTGACCGTATTCTTTGACCTTTCCCCACCTCCATTTCCTCTCCTATAAAGTAGAAGAGTAAAGTCCTTGCCATGTCATCTGGCATCAAATAAACAAGCAAGTGTTGCAGTTGCTATTGCCCTGGTAGCACCTGCTCTTCCTGGTAGCACCAATATTAAATAAATGCACATGGCTTGACTCTGAAGTGATCTGGAGTTTGTCTATTCACACATAACCCAGCCCCTGGTCTCTGCCAGTCCCAGAAGTCTACTCAGTCTTTCAGCCTCAGTTTCTCCTGGGCAGGCCTGGCATGGCATGAAGGCAGCACAGAATAATACAAAAAGCACAGCTGAACAATGGCTCCCAAAGTCACCTGTGCCCTTCCTGACCTTTGGAAACTGTGAGAATGTTAACCTTACACAGCAAAAGATAGTTGGCAGGACTAAGGCTAAGGAGTTTGAGATGGAGAGAGTATCCTGGGTTGTCTGTTCGGCCTTAGATGTAACCACAGGTGCCTTTATAAGAGGAAGGCAGAGCAGTGTTGACTACAGACCAGGAGGAAGGAGGTAGATGTGGCCACCAGCTGAGAACTGAGTTCAACTCCAGAAGCTGGAAAAGACAAAATAGAGATTCTCTCCTGGATGGAGTACAGTCCTGCTACCTCCTTAATTTTAGCCTAGTGAAATGGGTTTTTGACTTCTGGCCTCTAGAACTACAAGAGAGGAGGTTGGTGGTGATTAGTCACAGCAGCCACAGGAAACTTACAATGCAGAAGTCGCTCCCCAAAGGTAACCCCGCGGTTAGAAGAGGTTCCCCATTGTGTGTGCACATGGCGCACTTTCAAGGCATTCATTATGCTGTGATTATTGGTTTAACACCCAGCATCTAGGACCAGTGCTTGGACCATGACAGGCCCTTAGTAAAACATCATTGTGTAAATGAATATTTGTCTTCCCAGTGAGACAGTGAGCTCTTCAGAGGCCACACCCATGCTGCTTGCTGCTGATTCCAGAATGTCCAGCTCAGTGCTAGTTCACAGTAGCCCCTCTGTAAATATTTGCTTAATGAACGGAGATGTCTGTGTGTCTCTCTGAATAGATTCTCAGCTCCTTCAACGCCATGTCTGTGTGACCCACGGCTGTCTCAGCAGCACCTTGCACAGTGTCTGGCACCACTGGGGGCCTCCCTAGTTCTTGCTGACTGTCTGCCTGTATGGCTGTGGTCCTGTACTCTCTCCCTTAGCAGTGGAGATTCTGACCCATTCAGCCACGTGAATGCTGCCAGTATGTGTCACAAGCTAGGCATTGTGTCAACACTGCAGCAGGTGGCCTTCAGCAGTGCCACAGGGGAAAGCCAGTGGCCTCCCTGCATCTGAGCAGTGTAGCTTATTAGTTCCCAGTCCTTCAACCACCAGCTGTTTCAAACAGAAACCCATGGTGACAGAGCTGTCTGTCGGAGAAGCTAACTATGGTTGTCAGTATGCAGAGCATCAGGCATGGCTAAAAGGATTCTAATTATTGTCCTGTCCTGCCTGCTCCCGTTAGTGTCTACCTCAATGCCAGCTCTGGATTTGGAAGAGGAGAGCAGGGTGCCCAACTCTGTCTCCACTCCCACGTACGCAAGGCGACCAGCAGATGACAGCAGCTGGCATCGTGCCCAAGAAAGGCGAGTGGAGGAAAACTCTCCTTGATGTGACGTTCTGCTTTATGTGGGTGTTTATTGCATTTCGATGTGTCCAGAAAAGCTTGATTCATTGCGATTCCCAAGCTCACTGCTGAGTTGCAGATAAATACTGAGATGGCCAGAGGCAAACCTTATTTACATGGCATTTCCCAAAGACAAGATCAGATGAGGAGAGAGATCCCACACCCTTCACCTCTTCCTGCCCAGGTGACAGGTCCCTGCTGGGAGCCAACACACAGGAAGTCAGGTGTATATAGGAAGAATTGGCAGGTTCTCCGTGCTCATGACGACACGTGGGCATTGAAGTAAGAGACTTCCTCCTGGTCGTGGAATGGTGTACCATTCTGCTTCTCAACTGTGAAACTGTGAGGATTTAAGTGACATTTACATTAGTAGTAGTATTTTTTAAATATTCTTTTTTAGAAAGGACTTGCACTTATTTTTATACTTTTTATCATGGTAAATTTCACATGACATAAAAATTATCCATTTCAAGAGGATTTAATGCACTGACAATATCATATGAGCGCCACCTCTATCTCCTCTCCCCAAAGAAAACCCATCCCACTAAGTCCTCGTTCCCCATTGCCCGCCCCAACCCCCCCGGGACCCTTTACTCTTTCTATGTCCATGGATTTGCCCATTCAGGGTAGGAATCATACAATGTGGTCTTCTGTGGCTGGCTTCTGTCACTTGTCACGTGTGCAAGATACATCATAACGTTTTATGGACACGCACTGTACATGTATCAGTCCTTCATTCCTTCCTATGGCTGAACAATACTCCACACTATTCTATGGCTGGACATGTGAACTTTTTTTTTTTTTTAATTAAATCATAGCTATGTACATTGGTATGATAATGGGGCATCATACACTAGCCTCACAGACCGGTTGACACATTTATATCACACTGGTTAACATAGTCTTCCTGGAAATTTCACAGTTATTGTGTTGAGACATTTACATTCTACATTTACTAAGTTTCACATATACCATTGTAAGATGCATCTTGCATGTGAACCTTTTTTACCTTTTGGCTATTGTGACTAGTGCCGCTGTGAGCATGCATTCCCAAGTCATTATATTTATTTAAATGTAAATGAGCAAATGGACATATACATAGAACTGCGTCAGCAAAACTGTGATGTTATTGATAATGATCAAGCATTTTCTCTTCACACAAATTCAGAGAAGCACAAATGTCAATGTACACAATAACGTGGTAGGACGATATGAAAAATGAAACAGCCAGATGAAACGCAGATGTGGTCCAGGTCCTTAATTTGATCATATCTTCAGAGTCCCCTTTTTTGTACAAGGTAACCCTCACAGGTCCCAAGGATTACATATTAGGACCTGGGTATTGCTGGGGTCGTTATTCAGTCTACCACATACCCTGTGGCCTGCGGGTCCATGAAGAGGTAACTGGTGGACCAGAGGGTACCTGGTGCTCCAGCAGTGAGCACAGCTCACACCAAAGTGCTGTGGCAGGAACAAGGCTGGTATGTCCAGGAACAAAAGAGAGGCAAGGCTGGAAAGAAACATGAGATCTTGGAGGACTTGGGTCAGTACCCAAAGGAAGTCACTAACGAGTTTCAGGAAAAGAGGTTGATGGTCTGATTGGCATTTCAGAAGGAGCTCTGGGCGGAGAGTAGATGGGCAGAGAAGAGGGAAAGAATTGTGGGTCCAGGGAGAAGTTAGGAAGTTGTTGTTATAGTCCTGGTGAGAGGTGGCAAGGTATAGGTTAGTGTGGGACAGTGAGGACCAAGAGAAATGGACAGACTCAGAAAAGTGTTTAGGGAACCTGTGACTTATGATTGGCCAGCTTTGCTACTTAATTGATTTGTTTTTTTGATCATTCCACAAATATGTATTAAGCTCTTAGCAAATGGTAGGTATTACGCATGGTGCTGGGAATATAACACTGAGCCAACTGTGTAAGTGTGGGCAAGTTAACATCTAGGCCTCGGTTTTTCCCAGCTATAAAATGGACATATGGTAGAGTTCATCTCTTAAAGTGCCAAGGTGATTAAATGAGTGAATGGGTTGAGAACAGTGCTTGACACAGAGGAAGTGTTGGGAATGGCTAAAAAGCACAAATATACATGGAGGCAACCCCAATGGCTTTGGCTCCCTTCTCTCTAGAGAGGTTGGTGAAAGGAATTTACCCAGGAAACCATTTGAATACACACTCAGGAATAGCCGTGGTGGCATGTGTCATTTGGCACTATGGAACATTAACCAATTAATTCTATAAATGCTCATTGAGTAGATACTATGGGCCAAAACTATGCTAGCTGCTGTGCAGAAGTCAGCAGACACTACAACCAGCTGCTTTCTTTGTGGAGTCGTCGGTCGAGTCGGGAAGACCAGCATTAGTCAAACAAGCACACAAACCCAGGCAGTGCCAGCTAAGAGGGAGGTGACGGTGGTTCCCAGTGGGCCGGTGTTAGGGTGAGTTGACATAGCTAAGGACATCCTGGAAGGCCTCCTTGGAAAAGTGATGCTTGGTGTGAATCCAGAGGGGAAGGTGGTGGTAACTGAGTGAAAAGGAGTGGAAAGAACAAATAAGAAGGAGAAGGAAGTGAGCAGAGGTCCTGTGGCCGGAGTCAGCACAGCCAGTATAGAAGACTGCAGTAAGGTCCATGGGATGGAGCCCCAAGGGCCACAACAGCCCAAGAGGTCATAAAGCTGGAGAGGTCAGCAGAGGCTGAGCTTTGTGGGAACACACGGGCCATGCTGATGGGTTTCGTCTTTGCTTTATCCTAATGGAAATGGGAACCCTAGAAGAGTATTAAGTGATAGGCAGACACACCCAGAGGTGCATTTTGGAAAGGTCATTCTGATCTGAATGGTCAGGAGAGGTGGAGAAGGAACCAAGAAAAATGGCACTTCAGGGATTACTGCACTGTCCCAAATAAGAGATAATGATGACATGTGCTGACCTGATGGCAGAGACACAAAGATAGGGTTCAGTGCCATGCGAGGGCTGTTTAGAAGAGAAAGTAAGCAGGGTGATGGACTGGGTGGAAGGGTGACAGAGGGCCAGGCAGCCAGGATGACAGCAGCACTTCTTGACTGGTGTGAGATCCAAATTTGAGTGGGGACTGGTGGTGGCACATGTCACGGGTCGTCCATGTTCCCCGTAAGGCAGGAGCCTGGCTCATTTACTAAGAAAGAGGGTATTGAGAGCAAAGGCAGAATTTGAAGGGTGTACACACATTTTTGAATGGCAGCTGTGGGGATTTGAGAAACAAGAATGACTCACAGAAGTGATGACTTAATTGAAATCAAATTGAAATACATAGAAACCACGGGCTTGAGGTCAGCATTTCATCCGATGTATCCCCAAAGGCCCAGCAGCCTGCTCTGTCTATGAAACAGGTAACAGAATATGTGTTTGCTGAGCAAGTAGATAAACCTAAAGAGCAATTTCGTGTGACTTTCCCAAGTCAACCAAGGCAATAAATCAGCTGATTTATTCAAGACAATTTGTCCTGCCTTGCTTCTTTCCATGGCAATCCCTGAGTCGATGTTTAAGCTGCAACTTGAAAGGTGAAATGGACTTCATTTGCCTTGGATATTTCTTTATCAGTGAAACCTGAATATATAATGTGTTAGAAACTGAATTTGGTAGATACATGCTTAATTCTTGGGAATTAGAACGTGAAGGAGAGAGAAAGGAAAGGAAAAACAACCAAGTACCCACACCCTGGCTAACCTAAATAAAGCTTCCTTCCTGCAAGATTTCCCAGAGCCTTAGTATTCTAAGTAGAAATTTCTTGGGCCTTATTAATTCTACAGAAAAAGAAAATTATGTGTAAAGAATAGCTACATATAGTTATTACCTAATATAGGCTCATTCTGTGAGGAAAAATAAGTCTATAGTAGATAGATTACCTTGAATTTTATAATATCAAGTGTTAGCCCCTTGGAAGGGATTGTACTCTGGAATTATATCTTTGGAGCATCTGATCAGACCATTGTACCATTCTTCCCATGTTTTCCACCGTATTTCTAAAATAATATTATTTTGTACCATAACTATATTCAAGATTGTGCCTACTTCTCTATTGCCTTCCCAGGAATTTAATTTTGTTGTCTAGATGGGGGAAGTCTGTTTTCTTTCCCATTTATGGCCCAAATAATAAATGTTGATGTTTCAGTGCTATAAAAATATGTCCTCTATAAATTGTTTTGCTTGTCATTAAGATGTTTCCTAAACAAGTTGAATATGCTCCATGTTTTTGTCAGGCACTTACAGCAACCCTAAATTACCTGCTGTGTCTATACATATTCAGAAGGCCATAATGGAAATGCTCCAAGTGGCTCAGGAAAGAATCATTTATAAAGATTAGGAGGGGACTTGGGAAGGTCTGACTGTTGTTGCTTGGAATGCTCACCAAAGCATTTGTTTCTGGGTGTGTTTAGGTTATTTCTTTTCGAATTTGTTTTGGTTTGCAGTTTCCCAGGCATTAGTCATCGGTGTCACCCGAATCAGTTACACTCTACTCATCACCAAAGATCAGTCAGAATCTTGAGGCTGAAATGACCAGAGAAGACAGAACAACAATTGATTGATCTAGTAGAGAGGAAAAAAAAATGCAGTCTCCATTGAAAGGACTTTCGTGGGATTTCATTCAGTTGATTGCGGCCAAGTTTATACTCAAAATATAGAGTGAAACTAGGGGGGTATTTTAAAGAAGAATGGAATCCTTAGATGTCCTTTGTGGCTGGGTGAGTTGGAGAAGTGTGTAAGGAAAAGTGAAAATTGCTGTCAAGTTAGTGTTCTCCTGTGACCAAGGTGACGCTAATGAGCAACTGAGGCTGAGAACTATTGGTCTTCTAACCTCCTCTCAACTGCAGTGGTTTCACCCAGAGTCTTGTTAACATGCAGATTCTGATTCAACAGGGCTTGTGTGGGGCCTGAAACTGTTGAGTTTCTAGCAATCTCTGGGTGATGCCAGGCTAGCCCAGAGCTGGCACTGTAAGGAGCAAGGGCCAGATAATACTACTACTAACACTAAAATTGATAGTACTAATTGCTAGCATTTACTGACTGCCTTCCAAACACCAGACACTAGGGAACAAGCTCCAACAATGGATAACAATGATGAGGCTAAAAGAAATCATTTTATCATAAGGACAGTTGCATTAGATCGTTTATTGCAGCTCAATTTATAATCGCCAAGA
>CAUYPK010099825.1:0-26294 GCA_963574355.1 Loris lydekkerianus | reverse complement strand
TGTCTTAGGTTGTCCCCGCTTTGGGAATCTTACCCGTCATTGGTGCTATGGAGGGCAGTGAAGAAAAATAGTTAGATTCTTGGTTAATGAGCCAGTGATATTGGACCTCGACCTGATTTAACTGCCTCTAACCTTTTTTTTTGGGATACAGGGCCCAAAGGTGAAGGGTAAATAAGGGTAGCAGGGGGCTGCCTTTTATTCTTAGCACTCAGCAGTTTTTTGGTTCATTTGCTATTTATTTATTTAAAATGATTTTTTTGTGGGTTTTTTTTTTTTTTTTTTTTCTACAGATAAAAATATGCACCATAGATGTGGCCCGACCCATTACCCTCCCTCCACCCAACCCCCCCCTCCCTTCCCCTTCCTTGGTCTTTTCCCAATAGTCTTGTGGTATAGTTGGGTTATAGCCTTTATGTGAAAGCTATAAATTAGCTTTATAGTAAGGCTCAGTAGATTGGATACTTTTTCTTCCATTTCTGAGATACTTTGCTAAGAAGAATGTGTTCTAGCTTCATCAATGTAAGCATGAAAAAGGTAAAGTCTCCATCTTTCTTTACAGATGCATAATTTTCTATAGTATATATATACCATAATTTTCTAGTCCATTAGTTGGTTGATGGGCACTTGGGCTTCTTCCATGATGAATTGGACTGCAATAAACATTCTGGTACAGATGTCTTTGTTATATTATTATTTTTTGTCTTCTGGGTATATACCTAGTAAAGACATTGTAGGATTGAATGGAAGGTCTATTTTTAGGTACTAAGTATTCTCCAAAGATCCTTCCAGAAGTAACATATTAGTGTGCATTTCCACCAGCAGTGTAGAAGTGTGCCCTTTTCTCCACATTCAGTTCAAAATTTATAGTTTTGAGATTTCGTTATGTGGGCTACTCTTACTGGGGTTAAGTAATAGCTCAATGTAGTTTTGATTTGTATTTATCTGATAGTTAAGGATGATGAGCTTCTTTTCATGAGTTTGTAGATTGTACTTCTGTCTTCTTTAAAGAAGTTTCTATTTCAAGTCCCTTGCCCACCCTGAAACGGGATTATTTGTTTTTTTCTTGCTAATATGTTTGAGTTCTCTGTGGATTATCATTATTAGACCTTTATTAGAGGTGTAACCTGCAAATATTTTCTCCTATTCTGAGGGATGTCTTCTTGCTTTACTTATTATGTTCTTGGCTGTGCAGAAGCTTTGTAGTTTGATCAGGTTCCAGTAGTGTATATTTGAACCTACTTCAATTGCCCGGTAGGTCCTCCTCATAAAATACTTGCCCAGATCGATTTCCTCAAGGGCTTTCCCTACACTCTTTTCTAGTATTTTTTATAGTTTCATATCTTATGTTTAAATATTTTATCCATTGAGAGTCTATCTTATTTAATAGTGAAAGGTGTGGGTCCAGTTTAAATATTTTAAATGTTACAAGCCAGTTCACCCAGCACCATTTGTTAAATAAGGAATCTTTTTCACATTTAATGTTTTAAATTGGCTTTTCAAAGATCAAATAATGGTAGATAGCCATATTTTTCTATTGGTTCTCTATTCTGTTTTAGACATCTGCTTCATTGTTTTTGTGCCAGTACCACACTGTGATGACCACTATCAATTTATACTACAGTCTCAGATCTGGTAGCATGATTCCTTTTGCTTTGTTTTTATTTATGAGTAAATAAATCAAACTTATTTACAATAAGTATACATTTATACATTACTGATAAATTTTGGCTATTTAAGGTTTTTTCTGATTCCATGTAAAATAAAGTATTATTTTTTCAAAATCTATAAAATATGAAAATGGAGCATTAAATGTAATTGAATGGAATTGCATTCAAATTGTATATTGCTTTGGGTTGTTCCTGATTGCCAGCCGGAGTGTCCTGTCTCTGATCCAGGCCTTTCTTCCTCCTCCTGCTACCCTGTGGCACAGTTCTTCAATACAACCACCAGATGGCGCGTTTTCTCATGTGATCTGGTCAGTGTCTCAGGCTAACAAAGAGATAATAAAATATAAGTCCGCAATATGTTCTCTGAAACCCGTGTTTTGAAATTGAAAATTTTCCAGGGGTTTAGGAAATACATGACTGCACAGTATATTACATAATACCTTTAACATAGTCTTTTTACTAATTCATGCTGTGTGTAAGAAAGCTGGGAGGTTATACGTTAATCTGACCCAAGACAGAGTTAAGCTGACTGATCCCTTTGGAAAACAGCATTGATTATTAGTTATTTGCCCCACTGGTTACCTGACTAAAACATTATCAATCTTTTCCTTTTCTCATAGGCATTAATGGAGAGAACCCCATGTGACACAGCAACTTCTATTACTAGAGGTGGAATTATTGAACCCAAACTTTCCCTATTTAGAATGCAGCTGAAACAATGTAGGGTTTTAAAATAAGGTTTAAAATGTTTTACCCCAGATGATAGAGCTTGTAGTAGGTCAGTTTTAGAACTTGACCAAGCTGTGGCCACTAAAACTAGATGTTATTTGTGTGTGATGTGGGATTTGCTGCTTGTATCTGAGAAGTCCCTCAGCATTTGTCCTTTTCCTGGAAATTCCTTAGTTGTCGCTATCAGCTTGGCCCAGATGCTTGGATGCAATGTTACTATAGAGAGAGAGTATTACTGGATATAAGAAGAAACAGTAGCAAAGGACAGAAAGATGGTAAAAGTGGTAACTTTGAATTTATTCATTCATTTACAACAAAGACTTATTAAGCATATACTAGGTTGGAGCCCAGAAGTCATGTGAGGAGTTGCACCACAGGGACTTTTTGAGAATTCAGCCTGGGATGTAGAGCAGTCAGGATACAGAGTTGGAGAGAAAAAGATGTAAAACACCTTTAGGGAGTTCACAGAACAGGTAACTATAGCAACAGGTAACTATAACAGGTAATTATTATCTCTAAAATATCTAATGAGCATCTCAAACTTCACATGTCCAAAACAGAAATCTTGATCTTCTCCCTAAACCTGTTCTTATTTCTAAGCTTCCTTTTTATTGGGGGTGGGGGAGCGGCGCTGAGTCTTGTTCTGCCACCAGGGCTAGAGTGCTATGGCCTCAGCCTAGCTCCCTGCAACCTCAACTCCCGGGCTCAAGCAATTCTCTTGCCTCAGGCTCCCAAGTAGCTGAAATTACAGGTGTGTGCCAACACATCAGCTAATTTTTCTGTTTTTAATAGAGATGGAGTCTAACTCTTGATCAGGATAGTCTTGAACTCCTGAGCTCAAGCAATCTTACTTTGGCCTCCCAGAATGCTAGGATTACAGCTGTGAGTCTCTGGGCTTTCTTATTTATTAAAGTGATACAACCGTGCACCAGTTGCTGGAGTCAAAAATATTGGAGTCCTTCTTTATTCCCCCCTATATGGCTGATAGGATTCCAGCCTATCAGTAAATCATGTCACCTCTACCTATATAAGACAGAAAACCATTCCAACACTCCACCTTGGTACAACCACCATCATCTCCATCTACATAGTCTCCTAACTTGTCTATGGTTATCCACTCTCCCTTCTTCAAAAATAGCTAGTCTGGTCTTTCACACATCCTATCTTGACATCTCCCTAATGGTTAGATGGTTAATACTCTAATGGTTTTCCATTTTACTTAGAATAAAATTCCAATTCCTATTACATAATAAATAACAAAAATACATTTCCTTTTCATATTGTTAAAGTTGTGCCTTCACATTAATAAAAGCAAAAAAAATTCCAACTCCTTTCCACTCCCTTCAAGGCTCCACATTTTTCTGGTCTCTGCATTATCTGGCTCTTATCAACTAATATGCTTCACAGGCTCACTCAATTCCAGCCACACTAGCCTCAAGGCTTCTGCATTTGGCTGGTCCCTCTGCTCCTGTGCCCTCCCTGGAACTTTGCAGATTCTCCCTTACTTCATTCAGAACACATCCAGAATTGTACCCCCAGACCTGCCTTTGGTAGGGTCACCTAACTAAGCCAGTCACACTCCCTACATGACCTTCACCCTCCACCCCTGCCACCTTCTAATCCCTTACATTTCTTTTTGTTTTTTCAAAGACTCTCCTTTTACCATAATTTTAGTCAGGCTCCTTTGAGTCCTCTGCCCTACTAGGCTGGATTTTGGGCTTCGCTCTCTTTGTTGAATCTGGTTTGTGCAAGAATCCTGCTAAATCTGTTTCGTAATCATGCCCCACCCTTGGTGTCTTAGTCTGTTTTCTGTTGCTGTAGCAGAATACCAAAACCTAGGTAGTATATAAAGAAAATAAATTTATTTCTTACAGTTCTGAAGGGTGAGAAGTCCAAGGTCCATGTGCTGCAGCTGGAGAGCCTTCTTAACTGTGTTCATCATAACATAGTGGAGGCCACAACGTGGCAGGAGGCAAGAAACATGTCCACTCAGCTCTCTCTGCCTCTTCCTACAAAGTATCTTCCTGGGGGCCCCACCCTGATGATTTTCTCTAATACTAATTACCTCCTGAAGGCTCCAGAACTTAGGATTTAAGTTTCCCACATCCGAAATTTGGGGGATACATTCAAACCATACCACTTGATAGCTGACCACACTTGAGAACTCAGTACCCTGGTCTGCTTTCAGTAATAACCTTATTATGTCAATTTAGCCCAAACCCCCTTATTCTTGATGTTTCTCCCAGTAATTTTCCATCCACTGACCCTCACCCTGCTTTTTGGTTATAAACCCCCACTTGTCCTTATTGGAATCAGAGTGGAACCCCCTGTTTCTCTTCCGCACTGCAGGACCTGGTTGGTGTGGTCCCTATACCTATGCCCCCGGGCTCACTCAAATAACATCTGTCTTACCATCTTTAACAAGTGTCATGAATATTTTTTTCTTTAACACTATTTAGTACCTATTTCTCTAACATTACAATTGTTCGTGTTATTTGGCCCCCTAGTGCAGAAACTTGTTCCCTATTCTGTCTCACTACTTGGAACACAGGCGACCTTTATAAAACGTTGTTGACTGAACGATGAGCACTTGTCACAAATGTTAACTCTTGAACAATAAGATTTTATCTATTTTGTTCACTGCTATATCCCCAAAGCCATTTATGGGGCGATGTTGGAGGAAGGAAAGGGTAACTAACCTAACTAAAGGAACTAAAGGAGGCCTCACAGATAAAATGACATCAAAACCAGAACTGGAAGGAAGGGAAGACCTAAAAGACAAAGAAGGGAAGGATTTCAGACAAAAGTAATCTCGCGGGTTATTGGACAACCAAGATGGCTTCTACACTTGCCGCCACACTTAATATGGCAACCGAGAGAGTTCCCGGAGAAAATATCGCGAGAATTGCATCACGGCCACTGTCCGCGAATTGAGCTGGGGGTGTGGAGCAGCCAAGATGGAGCCGGCAGCCGGCAGTCCCGGCCCGCTGATCATGAATAACAAACAGCCCCAGCCGCCGCCACCTCCACCGCCCGCAGCCGCGCAGCCTCCACCTGGGGCACCGCGGGCCGGCGGGGGCCTTTTGCCTGGGGGCAAAGCTCGAGAGTTCAACCGAAACCAGCGCAAAGACTCGGAGGTCAGGAGCTTCGGGGGGCGAGGCTAGCACCGGCAGGCGGCGGGGGTCCGCGCTCGGGGACGAGCTGGGCTTCCTGGAGGGTTCGGCAGGGCCGGGCCGGACCAGGCCGGAGAGCTGTCACTTTACAGCTAAAGGAGCAGGAAGCGAGTCTGGCAGATCCCAGGATCGGGGGCGTGAAACCGAGATCCTGCCCGGAGCTCGGCAGACTGGGAGGACTCCCCTCCCCGAGCCGGTGGCCACTCCTTTGCTCCCTCGGGCCCAGGCTGTAGCGTCACCTCGGGGGAAGCTGCCCCCGCCCCAGGTCAGGGGTGAAGAGTCGGTGGTCTGCGTGCGCTCCAGGGGACCAGGCGGCGGGTCCCCAGCCTCTGAGCATTTCGGCCTCAGGTCCTTGGCACGAGACGCCGGATCGTGGGTTCCGCAGCGCGCGGGGGAGGGTTTAGAAGGCACTTGGAGCCGGACGGAGCTAATTATTGTCACTATTAGTGCTGTGGCGCCCAAGGTTTGAAAGAGTTGGGTTAGAGGGGAAACACGCCCTGTTCCTTCGACCTTTGCCAGTGAAGGTTCAGGCCATGGATTGACAGACAGTGCCTGGTGGGCGGTGTGTGCCCAGCGCGCCTGGTAGTGAATGGTAAAGATCAGAAATACACAATTTGAACGTGCTTTAGGGGTCAGCATTCCTTTCTCTTGCTTCCGTTCCGGAGACACCACCGTCTGGAGCTTACTGTTCACCTCACCCTGAGTTAAAGAATTCCTCCCACTTCCTCCCTTTGCAGAATTCATGAATGAACATACACTTGTCAAGGCGTTTTAGGGCTCTCTAATGAGCATGTTCCCAGAGCGCTTACTATGCGGTCTCCGAGGCTAATCGGCAGCCAGGCGCTTGTTAATGAGAGGAATTCCTCGTTGAGCATAATACCAACTCATACCAAAGAGTAAAGATACTCTCTTTAGACCTGGGAAGTCAGTTCCCTTTAAACTTCTGATTTTTTGTTAGCAAGCCCAAAAGCCTGATAAAAACATGTCATAAATTGGGAACTCCAAAGTAGACATAATTTGAGCTCGAAGTGAATTATTTGAAAAAGCAAAGAAACCGACGTTGTCAGAGCCATTGCATGGTGGGGTGATGATCTAGCAATGATGACTGCTTAATGATTTGTCAAGTGTGATGTAAGTGGAAAGCGATGTTAGCAGAAGTGAGGTAACTAAACTGACTGAAAGTGATGGGGGTGAGTCCCCTTTCCTTATGACAGGAGTTATCCTTTTGAAAAATGGTTTAAAGTTTTCCTCAGTAGCTCTGAAAGGTCAAGTAAATACCTTTTGATACATTTTAATTTCTCTTTTTACCATTTAATTTTCACATAGACTTAAGACGTGAAAGGCCAGTCAGACGGACACATTTAAGCTGGGAGACCTGTCTAAATCTGTTTCCTTAGAGATGCTGATGCTGTGTTCTTCCTGCATTCAGAGCTGAAATCAGTAGTTTGGGAGCCTGATCAATGCCTAGAGGTACAGGGAGGCTGACATTTGTTGAGAGTCCACTATGTACTGCATAATTTTAGTCTTTAAACACCTTCAAAGTAGATTTTGTCATCCCCCTTTCATGAGTGAAGAAACTGAAGTTCGGTAACTTGTGAAAGCAGACACTGTGTTATCTCTGAACAAGGAGTGGAGTTCTTGTTTGGGGGTATGTGATGACATTTTGTGGGTCGTCTTTGTCTTTAAAGCAGATTGTAATTGAACCTGAGGACTATACCAGTTTCTTCCTAACTTCTCTCTTCCCAGTGCTAGGCTTCCAGGATGATGTATTCTCAGTAATCATCTATCCCCAACAGTAGACACATTCTCTTTGTCATATTCTCTCCTATGTAGGGGAGGGAAGCTGATCTGTTCAACTACTGCCTTCTCTGTCATTTCTCACTGACATATGAAACAAGATCAAGAAAGCTGAGGGTTTCAATGCTCATTTTGTCCTGAGCCATTGATAGCCCACTACCCAGAAAGAACTAAGGCTACTGGAATCTTAGCATCACATGCAACAGTTATTCATTGCACAGAATACATAGCAGCTTTGTGTTCATTCATTTAACAGATACTGCTTTCAGTATAAACCATCCCCTTATTCATACCAAGTTCTATGCTGGGTGTTGTGAAATCATTGGTGAGCAAACAAAGTTCCTGGTCTCAAGGATCTTGTAGTCTTGTGGCGAGGCAGACAGTAAACAAATTACATTTCTATGTAATTATAGGTTATAAGTGCTCTGAAGAAAAAGTATAAGGTGTTCTGAGAGGTCTTAATAAAGAGAACTGAGCTAGCCCAGGAGATAAGATACTGTGATAAAACATCAAAAAAGTGGAGGTGATGGTGTTTTTAATAGAGCAGTGTCTCTGGAACAGTATGTGTTTCTTCTTTTGGAAAACAATCAGCATGATCTTTTTCATAAAGCTTTCTCCTTTCTTCAACAGGGTTATTCTGAGTCTCCAGACCTTGAGTTTGAGTATGCTGACACAGACAAGTGGGCTGCAGAGTTGTCAGGTAAAGCACAGACTTTATGTTATTTGGGGGTAGTTTTTTCCTCATTGGTCTTGAAGAAAATTAAGAATGCCTATAGTTCCTGCTACTTGGGAGGCTGAGGCAAGAGAATCACCTAAGCCCAAGAGCTGGAGGTTGTTGTGAGCTGTGATGCCATGACACTCTACCGAGGGCAACAAAATAAAACTCTGTCTCTAAAAAAAAGAAAATTAAGAATGAATATCATTTTGCAGTTCATTTTTTCCCCTGGTTAGTCCTATCAATGATACATAAAAAACAGGTTAATCATTAGATTCAAGCTTTGTATATGTCATAACTGGGTTGTCCTTTACTTTCATGAAGTGTCTCTGTGGTCATCTCAGTTGGCTGGAGTCCAGTCCCAATGTGAGACAGTCAGTGATGTTTCTTGGCCACACACTATGGCTCTGACACTGGTCTCTCCTATGGCAGTGGGTTATGATGCATGCCTGCATCCGTGCACATATTTTGCTACCACTGCCATTCATACTTAATGTGAGGTCAGAGCGAGTTGCTTCTCCAGCCTCTATGGTACAGTTCCTACTTGAGGTAGCAGCCATTTGAGAGCTGGGTGTTCTGGGAGGGAGTCAGCTCTGGCATGGCATGGTAAGTTGGACACACATCACACTGGAAGCACCCAGATGTGTTCCTCCATGGCATTCTGGGTATCTCCTGCAAGGCCAGTCAGCATTCTCTCTATTATGCATATCAGAGCATTACAATAAGACCCTCTGAGTAATTAGCATAGTCCAAGAGTCACAGTGACTTAGAGACAGAGTTGAGAGTGGAAGCAAGCACCTTACCTTCTCTGTCACATGTGAAACCTAAGGTGGAATGCAGACATGGAGCTGGCATTGATGAGACTTTGTTCTTGACAGAACTTTACAGCTACACAGAAGGGCCAGAATTTTTGATGAATCGGAAATGCTTTGAGGAGGACTTCCGGATTCATGGTGAGAGGATTTCCCCCACTTCTTGGTTCGTTTGCCCTGCATCATGGGAGTTGCAGGGTTTTTCTTAGGCATCTGAATGACCTAAGTCATCCTGGAGTAGCCTGTAAATCCATGATTTTTCAGGGCCAGATATGATATTTAGGGTGAGCTTATGGTCACTTTAGTAGTGACTTTCTAGAATGTGAGTGTTAGGTTGAGGGAGAAGCTTCTTGTGATTAAAATTACGCCATAAATACCAGTTTTTCAATTCAGAAATTCAAATTCATCTCTTACATAGAGAGTAGTTTTCTTTTTGGTCCTGTGGCAGTCCTGTATTTGGTGGGCCAACACTGGGTACATTTCATTGTGAGGATTTTTTCTGGGCTCAGGTGTAACTGGTGTTTTGCCCTGTAGTGACAGACAAGAAGTGGACTGAGTTGGACACCAACCAGCACCGTACTCATGCCATGAGGCTCCTGGATGGCTTGGAAGTCACTGCCAGGGAGAAGAGACTCAAGGTGGCTCGAGCAATTCTCTATGTTGCCCAAGGTACTGAGTGGGCCTCCCCAGGGACCCCAGCACCTCCGCCAGTGTTATTGCCCAGCCATATGGGGGGAGGGGGTTGGTGAACTGTGCCCTGTGTTTGCAGGCACCTTTGGGGAGTGCAGCTCGGAGGCAGAGGTGCAGTCCTGGATGCGCTACAACATCTTCCTGCTCCTGGAGGTTGGCACGTTCAATGCTTTAGTGGAGCTTCTGAACATGGAAATAGAGTGAGCACTTCTTCGTAAGCATGAGAAGGGAGGCAGGGCAGGGAGGAGGACAGGGGGTTGTACAACTTTGAGAGAGCCAAATGGGGCACATGGGCTGAGGGTCTGGTCCTGGCTCTGTGCTGACCTCTATCCAGGTTGAATAACGGGGGAGTTGCTCGCCAGTACCTTGAGTGCTAATGGAGACTAGTGATGGGTCCCTCAGCTCCCTAACACCAGAGCTTTACACAGACAGTGCAGGTCCTGCCCAGGCCTAGGGTGCCCACTGGGAAGCAGGCTTCTCATTCTGAACTTTTTTTGAACCTGCAGACTCCATTGTTTGTACCCTGCAGTTTTCCCTTTGATAGTTAGTTAGTCACAAGCCAGTGTTTGCCCTAATGTGTGTTACTTTTGCCTGTTGTCTAGTGGACAATTGTGCTGCTGTTCATCTAAGGATAGCACCATCAATAATAATAGCTGAGAACACTCACTGAGTGCTTACATGCCCCAGGCACTATTCTAAGGACACTACATGTACTAATTCATGTTAATGACATAGGTACTGTTATACCCATTTACAGATGAGGAAACTGAGGCACAGTTAGTGCCAGGAATCAAACTGAGGCAGTCTGGTCCAGGGCCTGAGTTCTTAACCACTGTTTCCTATAACCACTTGTGTAGTTTAAGCCTATATCACAGCATTTTGTTCCCCCATTGGGGAGTACTTGTTTGGGGTGTCACTTTCCTTCTGGGAAAAGGTGTTGACTCTCAAATCTCTCCTGCAGCAACAGTGCCGCCTGCAGCAGTGCAGTGAGGAAGCCTGCCATCTCCCTGGCTGACAGCACAGACCTGAGGTGAGGCCAGCAGCAAGCCTGGGCTCTCCAAGCCTTAGTCAGGGATGGGGTCAGGGCGGGGCATTGGGGGTGTTTGGGCTACCTCACAGTACAAACATTCCTTCCTTGCACATTAACCTGCAGGCTTGAGGGGCTCGCTGGGAGTGATTCGTAGGCACTGCTGTAGGGCTCTTCCTAGGTGGGGTTCTGGGCAGCCCGAGGTCAAGCCACTTAACAGAGGCAGGGTTACATGTGGGCCCCCTGCCTGCACTTCTGTTGGTATTTCATATTTGGGTAGAACACATGATGTTGTTCCTTGGACTCCCAATTTCTCATCAGCACAGCTTGATCTCTCCGTCTATGTTGGGTTAGCCCCGACCTTCATAATGGGTTCATGGGTTAGCCCATGAACTTCATAATGTTCGTGGCTGCACAGGAAGTATTAGCAAGTGCTAAACAAGATCACCTTTTCATTTTTGAGGTTTGAAATCTGTCTCTTTTATGAATTGGAAGTTTTTCAGACTGGTGATGTTCGTGGGGTTCCCTGTTAGAGTTAGGGTCTCTGAGTGTCACCTCCTGGGTACTTGTTTCCCCTTCATCACTGTAAACTCTGTCCTTGTTCTCACTGGGACCCCATTCTGTTCTGCCCCCCACAGCTGACTACCACTCTGTTTTTTTCTTTCCAGTTTCTTTCTTTACTTTCCAGGAAGTTTAGGGCAGTAAATGCTTTTGGCCGTTGTTATTTGTATTCGTTCATCCAGTAACCATTTATTAAGCACCTGCTTTGACTTAGCTCTTTGCTGTATACTGGAGATATAAAAACAGAGTAAGGTCTGGCCCTAGCCAGAGCAACGAGAGCCAGTGAAGGAAGCACTGGGGGGAAAGACTTAAGCATTCCTTTGCTCTGTGGGATGCTCGGGTCCTCCCCTCTCTTCTCAGTTTTCTCTGCGTTATGGCCTCCCCTCCACCAGTTAATGTTTACGCACAGGCTTTTCTCACATTAGCGGGGAGGTGTGGAAGCCAAGGGTACTCCCTTGATCCTCCATCCTGCTCTGGCATGAGCTGGCTCTTACCCTCAGGGTCTTACTCAACATCATGTACCTGATTGTGGAGACCGTCCACCAAGAGTGTGAGGGAGACAAGCCTGAGTGGAGGACTATGCGGCAGACCTTCAGAGCTGAGCTGGGTAGGACCCTGGGGATCCTCTCTAGGGGCCCCACTTTGAGGCTGGGACTGGAGGCACTGGGAGGGGTCCTTTTGCTGCCTGTGGTCCTGATGCCTTTTGTTGCCTCCAGGCTCCCCGCTGTACAACAACGAGCCGTTTGCCATCATGCTGTTTGGGATGGTGACCAAATTTTGCAGTGGCCATGCCCCTCACTTCCCCATGAAGAAAGTTCTCTTGCTGCTTTGGAAGACAGTCTTGGTGAGCACCTCCTTACAGGGGAACTCAGGTGCTAGGGGAATGGGGCAGGAGGAAGACTTGTGCTTATATATCCTTTTGAATATTGAATCGTGTGACTGTATAACCACTTTGGTTAAAAAAAAAAGAAATTATTTAAAAAGCTCCTGAAAGGAGATGACAAAAGAAGTGCCACTTTGGGCCCACTGCCGCCAGAGGACTTGGCCTTTGTGTCAGAATAGGTTGTTGGCTCTCTGAGCCCGGAAGGTACTTGCTCAGTCACAGAACAGCTCCCCAGACAAGCAGCTTCTCAGGAGCGGGCTCTTGATCCTGGAGTTTATAAAGGGATTTGAGGCAAAGTTAGAACTGGTGTAATTGGGGCTCCTTAGTCAGATGTCACTTGAAGAAAGTAAGAGTGAACCCTGAGCTGGCCTCTGGTTTCCTCGGGGTATGGTGTGAAACATGACACTGTTTTTAGCAAGGAAGGGTATGGGTGCTGGGGTGGGCTGGCTGCCACACTTGGCTTCCGACACTGTCAGCAGCCAGGCCCAGGCCGTGCTAGGATATTGTCTCCTCAGGAGGAACAACCTGGGGGAGAAATGGAGCTGGCATTTGGACTGTTTTTGTCTTGGGGCTCACGCTCCCTTCAGAGTGGATCAGCTCTGTGGAGCCAGGGCTTTGTAAGTTTAAGGCCCCTGAAGAGTCATCTACACACTCTATCTTGGCCACAAAGATCCCTCACAAAGTCTCACTGAAGCCAGGGAGGAAAGCTAAATCGCTCAGAAATAGTGAAACTAAGCAGTGCTTAGTGAAAATTGCAGTGCAGTGCTGGGGTTTAGCTTCTAGGGAAGTGTTTTAGATGAAGCTTTTTTTTTTTTTTCCTTTAAATTTGAGCAACCAACAATATATTTCCAACTTGGTTTCGAAAGACTGACGTGTACAACCTTTTGAAGCATGTGGATCTCACCATCTCTTTTAGGAACTGGGGCTTAGGTTCCTTAGGCTGCCTTTTTAGAATTGAGGAGTGTATCGTCTGTGCAGAGTTAAAGGTCTCTGCATCCGGTCCAGTCAGCCTGCGTTTCTACTCTTCCCTTGCTCTTTTTTCCCTCTCCCTTGCCAGGGTCACCGAATTCTCCTTTGGGGTGGCTTTAGTTGCTTATTCAGAGGTTATGTGGGTCTCTGTAAGGATGCAGGTCATGGTGTCATGGGTAGTTTCAAGCTTCAGAGACTAGCCTTGTGGACATGTCAACCCTGGCTCTGCACCCTTGTCTGTGACACAGTGCACACTGGGCGGCTTTGAGGAGCTACAGAGCATGAAGGCCGAGAAACGCACCATCCTGGGCCTTCCCCCCCTGCCTGAGGACAGCATCAAAGTGGTCCGAAACATGAGGGCTGCCTCTCCACCAGCGTCTGCCTCAGACTTGATTGAACAGCAGCAGAAACGGGGCCGCCGGGAGCACAAGGTGAGGGTGACTGAGGTCCGTGTGACTCCTGAGGGTGCTCAAGGTGCATACTCACAGCAGCAGGGTCCCTGGAGTGAGGAAGACAGAGCTGCTCGAAATTGTCTCTGGTCAGCTAGTTCCTGATCAGTAGGAACACTTTGTTCCCAGCCCTGGGCCCAGTTTATAGTGGATGCTCAGCATATGGCATTTTTGAGAACTAGAGCAGGAATTGATTTATCATTTGGTCCCAATTTGACTCCTGTCTGGTTTCCACTGTTCTCTACCCAGCACCTTTCTGTGCTGTGTCCATTCTTTTTTTTTGAGATAGAGCATCAGGCTGTTGCCCTGGGTAGAGTGCTGTGACATCACAGCTCACAGCAACCTCCAACTCCTGGGCTCAAGCGATTCTTCTGCCTCGGCCCCCCAAGTAACTGGGACTACAGGCTCCTGCCATGGCACTCGGCTATTTTTTTTTTTTTTTTTGGTTGCAATCGTCATTGTTGTTTGGTGGCCCGGGCTGGATTTGAACCCTCCAGCTCAGATGTATGTGGCTGGCACCTTAGCTGCTTGAGTCATAGGCATCAAGCCTGCTGTGTCCACTCTAACTGCATTACCCTTTTCTGTTTCATCAGCTGGCTCTTGTCTCATATTCCTTCCTCGTTTTTAGGCTCTGATAAAGCAGGACCATTTAGATGCCTTTAATGAGCGGGACCCCTACAAGGCTGATGACTCTCGAGAAGAGGAAGAAGAAAATGATGATGACAACAGCCTAGAGGGGGAGACGTTCCCCCTTGAACGGGATGAGGTGATGCCTCCACCACTACAGCACCCCCAGACTGACAGGCTTACCTGCCCAAAGGGGCTCCCATGGGCTCCCAAGGTCAGGTGAGTCTCAGAATTCCAGAATACTCTTGGCTCCTAACACTAGGAGCCCCCCACCCCCAGTCCTGGCATCTGCCCTGAGTCACCATGAGCAGTTCTCTGCCAGGCCAGGCTTTGGGACAGGGCTCTCTCTCCTAAAGTGCCCTGTGCTAGACTGAGAGTTTCACATAAAGCAGCCCTCATATGGTTCCTGAGTCAGTAATTTATACTAGCTTTTGATTAGACACACTAGTGAAAGGAGATAGAAAAAAAATTAAAACAAGGGCAGGCACTTGAGTGAAGCCATCCCCATTCATCCTGGCATTGTGTATTCTCACCCTGTCTCCAGGCTAGAGAGCAATGGTGAGATCATAGGTCATGTGGCCTATAACTCCTGGGCTTAAGCGATCCTCCCACCTTAGCCTCCTGAGTAGGTAGGACCACAGCCTGTGCCACCATACCCAGGTAATTTTCAAATTTTCCGTTGAGGCGAGGGTTTCACTATGTTGCCCGGGCTAGTCTGGAATTCCTGGTCTGAAGTGATCCTCCTGCCTCAGACTCTGAAAGTGCTGGGATTACAGGCATGAGCCACTGTGCCTGGCAGGAAGTTTCTTTAGAACCATAATTAAGGTGTTTGAGATACATGGCAGATGTGGATGAATTGATGGATGAAAAGGTACCTGGAGATATATAAATGATATCTGTTTGATAAGCTTGAGCGACTTACAAATTAGGTGAACATGTGAGAGGACATGGTAGTCACTTTCTTCATCCAGGTGAAGCCTCAGTTTGCACTGATCTATGAAGGGAATGTGACGTATCAGAAATGCAAGGTATGCCGATTACTTGGAACAGGAGAATGTGACCCAGATGAAAAACCAGTAGCTTATAGCTTTGTTTAAAAATTTTAAATATTTAAGAAAGTCTGTTGTCATACTTGTTATTAGAACTTAAAAGTGTGCTTTTTAAGTTTGATGTATCACCTTAATTTTTTTTTTAAGGCAGAGTTTCGCTTTGTTGCCCTCCTTAGAATGTTGTGGTGTCATAGCTCACAGCAATTTCAAACTCTTGGACTCAAGTGATCCTCTTGCCTCAGCCTCCCAAGTAGCTGGGACTATAGGTACCTGCTACAACACCCAGCTATTTTTAGAGGTGGGGGTCTCGCTTTGGCTTAGGCTGGTCTCAAACTGGTGAGCTTAATCAATCCACCTGCTTCAGCCTCCCAGAGTGTTGGGATTACAGGCATGAGCCACCACACCTGGCCAGCACCTAAATTTTATGAATGAACTAGTTATATATAACTTTTTGTAGGTTATTGGTCCAACAAAATTATAAAAAAAATTAAAATATTCTGAATTTTTCAGTTTTTTGTTGTTGTTGTTGTTGTTGTTTTTCTTTTTCCAAAGAGAAAAACCATTGCGGTTGAAACCATTGAAACTTTTTCTTCTCCTGGCTTCACAGTTTCTGGATCTTCTAGGTTTCTGTTAACTGTGACACTTTGAAATAGTGTGCGATAAAAAGCCTTTTTCTCCTTTTTTTCTGGCAGAGAGAAAGACATTGAGATGTTTCTCGAGTCCAGCCGCAGCAAGTTCATAGGTTACACTCTAGGCAGGTAAGTTCATCTGAGTTCATTTTGATGTTCACTATTCTGGCCTTTGGTGTTTTGGGTTCAGGTGAATTGATGTCTAGGCTCAACACAGGGCCTTCTTTATTCTCCAGTGACACAAACACAGTAGTGGGGCTTCCCAGACCAATCCACGAAAGCATCAAGACTCTGAAGCAGGTAAGTGGCTCTGGGTGAGCTTTTGGCCTGCTTTGGTCCCAAGTGAGTAAAGTGAGACCAGTCTGTAGGGAAAAGCCTTTTAGGACTATTGTTTGGCGGCAGAACCCTGGGGTGGAGGCCTGGGTGAACTGCAGACTACCCTCAAATACAGTTCTTACTCATTTTTGCTGAGCATTTGTTTGGGACTGAGGGGGAGTTATTAAAGATTATACTACATATTACTTATAGTTGTTGGAGTTTTAAGGAGCCCAATAAATAACCTTTATTTTTCCACCCACGTTCAGAGGCAGTTGAAATAGAGGAGTAGACAGATGGAGACTGCAGTGCCAGCTTTATAATTCAGAGTGATTGGAGAAAGAGGTTTAAGAGCACAGGAACATGCTAATATCATGGTGCCAAAATCAGGCAGACTTGCCTATGCCCCAAGCAGTGCTGGGGGCTCTGCTAAGCCTAGGCTCTTGGCAGGCAGGCAGATTCTAAGAGAAAAGAGAAGGGGCTCAGACTAAGACTGTGCTGTCTCCCTTTCTGTGCTCACCAATTCGAGAGAGGAGGACTGAGTGCAGAAGGAGCAGGGAGAGACTAGGGGCATTTGGCAAATTCATGTTTCTCTGCATGGGAGGGAACATCAAGAGTGGGGGAGAGGCATTACCCCTGGCAATACATTGTTTATATGTTTTTATATAGAAATATACTTTTGGAGTTTGTAGTACTAAGTAGTCTCTGTGCAGTTAGGCTTTTTGAATACTTGGTTTTGTTTTTAATAGCTTTCTTCCTGTCACTGTAGCTATCTGAAAACAGCTTTTCCTCCTTAATTTGCCTTTTTTCTGATCTACTGGGGGCTTTTTACTCTGCTTGCAAGAGGTGGGTCCCCACTTAGAAAAATATTTGGGGTTTAGGATGTTAGTTAGGGATCTTTGGTAACCCTCTTTCAGAAGGTTGTTTTTGAAGAAAAATGCATGAGGTCTTTGCTAGGGCGCCAGGCAATTTGACCAGAGAATGAGGGCTGTTTTCCCTTCCTGTCTCTTCCCAGCACAAGTACACGTCTATCGCAGAGGTGCAGGCGCAGATGGAGGAGGAATACCTTCGCTCTCCTCTCTCAGGGGTGAGTGGAGGTTGTCTTCAGCTCATAGGATCCTCAGCTATTCTCAGGCATTGTGCTGGGCCCAGCTTCTGCCTTCAGAGAACTCCCCGTCCAGCTCCCAGGGCAGAGGGTGGTGCCGCCTAGTGCAGGGGTTAAGAGCCTGCCTCTGAACCTGCCCCACCACTCTGGGAGGCAACCAGGGATATTACTGGCTCTCTCCTTGCTTTATTTTCTTGCCTGCAAACCAGGAATAAATTTCTTCCTCACAGGGCTGTAATGAGGGTTAACTGAATTATTATAAGTAAAATGCCCAGCACAGTGTAGGTATTCAGGCTTTGCTATTATTATTTACATAGGTATTTATAGATTCTCCTCCAGCCATCTAGCAAGCTGGCTCAGGAGGTAATAGTCTGGATAGACTTTTATATTTGTTCCCATTGTGTTAAAAGGGAGAAGAAGAAGTTGAGCAAGTCCCTGCAGAAACCCTCTACCAAGGCTTGCTCCCCAGCCTGCCTCAGTATATGGTGAGTGGTACCTGCAGTGGGGTCCCCTCCCCTCGACCCTGACCTGGAGAGTACACTCTGCTCCTCCCCTTCACCCCTTCCTGCCTCCTGAGCACCTATAGAAGAGTCTGTCGGGGCTTGATTATGGTTCTAGGCCCTCTGAGACCTGTGTCTGAACAGTCTGCTCTTCTCAGATTGCCCTCCTGAAGATCCTCCTGGCGGCAGCTCCCACCTCAAAAGCCAAAACAGACTCAATCAACATCCTGGCTGATGTCCTGCCTGAGGAGATGCCGTGAGTGTCATTCCTGTGATTGCAGTAGGTTGCAGGCAGAGGGTAGATGGGGAAGGACAGAAGTTTTCCTTTTGCTAGGTTTGTTTATTAGCCCAGCTTCTCTGCTAGTTAGGTACAAGGTGTTTTTGACTCACAAAAGGACATTATACTGGATTAAATAGTTTCACTAGCTGGAGAAATGGCTTTAGTCCATTGGCCTGGATTCTAGTGTAGACTCCTCTGCTGAGTGACCTAATAAGTGAATTAGGGAATGTCATTTCTTCCTCTGTAAAATAAATGGGGCCACATCAGACATTTTCAAAACCCTCCCTCTAAAGCTGCCTGATTGGGATACCCAAGACATACAGTATTAAGCTTCTGGACAGTTTGCCAGCTGTCCAGAGCAGCTGAGCCTGAGCTGGGTGTGAAGTCTTTTCCTGTTCACCAGTGAACTGGCAGATGGAATACTGGTGAGCATCTCGGGGTGACAGTGAAATCCTTAGGGGTTCTTCTTCCCTGGGCCTTGGCCTCATCTCTTTGATGTGAGTGTACAAACCCAGGCCTTGACCTGATCCCCTGCCTGCCTGCTAATATCGCCCAGCTTGCGTCTAGCTCCTGGGTGGCTATAGCCCTAAACTGTGGCCAGCTCCCAGGTGAAGGAGGAGGTAGGACTTGGCTACTACCAAAGGGAAGGTCACAGAGCACTAGGCCATCGTGATAGTCCTTAGAAAAGGATTCCACAGTCAAATATTATATTTCTTCTTGTAAAGATTACTAGAGAGAAGTCCTGAATTAAGAAACTGATGTAAGTCAGTACTGCCTAAATTTATCTGACTGCAAAACCCGCTTTTCCCCAAATATAAAATTTCTCAGTGTACTGGTATTCCACAGGACACACTTTAGAGAACTTAAGTGAATATGGTGGCAGAAGCTCAGGGGAGATCTTGAAAAGGAAAAGTTTATTTTGGGGGGAAAATCTGAGAAAGAATGTATAAGGAACATTATGAGAAAGAAACTGTGCTGAGCTAGATTGCTTGGGAGGCTGGTGGGTAGAGCCCTGGGCTTGACCTCTGAGATGTCTGTGGAGCAGGTGATGGGACAGGAGCCTTTGCCTAGAGAGACTCAAGAAACATGTCTGCCATGAGCTTAGAAAAGCTGCACATGCTGGTGGCTCACCGGGCAATTATGTTTCTAGCACCACAGTGTTGCAGAGCATGAAGCTGGGGGTAGACGTGAACCGCCACAAAGAAGTCATTGTCAAGGCCATTTCTGCTGTCCTGCTGCTGCTGCTCAAGCACTTTAAGTTGAACCATGTCTATCAGGTACCCAAAGGGCTTCCCCTCCTGTCCTCTGGGCTGGGACCTCTCAGTGCTGCCCCCAGTCCCCATCTGCAAGAACAGATGGCCTTCTACCTTGTTTGACAGAATGTTCTGAACTATGATAACTCCAACCAAGGCCTTTTGTCACTGGAGGAAAGAGAGCAAGCTCCCAAGGGGTGTGCTTATTTTTTCTGTTGGTTTCAGTTTGAATACATGGCCCAGCACCTGGTGTTTGCCAACTGCATCCCACTGATCCTAAAGTTCTTCAATCAAAATATCATGTCCTACATCACTGCCAAAAACAGGTGATAAGGCTGGGGCCAGGGAGGGGTGCCTGGCTCCCCCGTGGTCAGTCCCACTGAGTCCATCAGCTGACATTGTCCCAGGACCTATGAGCTAGCACTCTGACAGACATCAGGCCTCAAAGGTGAATGAGACGAGGTCCCTGCTGTAGAGAACCCAGTGCGTCAAATCTGAGTCTAGTGGAAGGTGACTCAGTCTGTGCCTGGGCAGGAAGGTTCTTATCCTCGGCTCCAGTACTGCTCTGTCTGTCACTTCTGCACTCCCCCCGCCCCTTTTTTTGAGAAGAACACGGGCCGCCTGCTCTTTCCAAGGAGCTTGGCCATATGCACTGTAAATGGCTTGTCTGCTGATGTTATTCTGGTCCCTGCCTGGTGCCAACTGTACTTGACAATGCCTGCTCATCAGGGTGATAAGGGACCTGCCAGCCAGATACCATCTCCAGGAAGGCCTGGCATAAATTAATTTCCTTGAGCAGTCTCCTCCCAGCCCCAGATTCACTGCTGTGGGGAAAGCTGCAGTAGGGGCTTACTTGCAAGATTAGAGGTAGGTCTTTGGCTACAGGAGGATGTTACAAGTTCTCTCATAGCAGATGTTTCCTTATCTTATGCTGGGGACACTAGGGTGAGGCAGACCAGGTAGATTCCTGTTTCTGCTCCAAGTGAGGGAAGAGAGGCAGGAACCAACTCACTCCTGCCTGCTCCACCAGATCCCAGGCCTTTGCTCATGATAGGCGCCTGGATTTTCTTACCCTCTGTAGCATTTCTGTCCTGGATTACCCTCACTGTGTGGTGCACGAGCTGCCGGAGCTGACTGCGGAGAGTCTGGTAAGTGGCTGGGTTCTCACCACCTGTACCTTTGGTGTGTGGGTGAATAGGTAGGTAGCCTTCCTCCCCCAACACAGGGATAGAGATATCCTGCACACGAGGGCACTGTTGAGTGCCTGGCTTTTAAAACACGAGGTGCATGGACAGGCCAGGGAGAGGGACTTTGCAGAACTGAAGAGATGAATGTAGAGATGAGTCTGTCAGGGAGCTCACTTAGAGTTGTTTCCTTCCCTTAACACTGGACTTTAGGGTCACAGCTCTAGGGCAGCCTGAGGCCACAGCCCCCAGTATCATGGTCCATGTTTCCTGTAGGAAAGTCTAGGGAGGCCCAACCCACAGCCCCCTGCCAACTTCCAGGACAGTCTTTTCCTGGGCTACTCTGAGAGCAGAGGGCTCCTGGTAAAGCCAAGAAGACCTGGCTATTCTAAAATCATATATATGAGGGCCGTTTAGAAATTGCCGAGTACCCCACAGCTGTGAAGTTTATGATTATTGCTGGGTTTACCCTGCAGGAAGCAGGTGACAATAACCAGTTTTGCTGGAGGAACCTCTTTTCTTGTATCAATCTTCTTCAGATCTTGAACAAGCTGACAAAATGGAAGCATTCGAGGACAATGATGCTGGTGGTGTTCGAGTCAGCGCCCATCTTGAAGTGGCCCTGAAGGTGAAACAAGCCATGATGCGGCTCTATGTGCTGAAGCTGCTCAAGGTGCAGACCAAGTACCTGGGGCGGCAGTGGCGGAAGAGCAACAAGAAGACCATGTCCGCCATCTACCAGAAGGTGCGGCATCGGCTAAATGACGACTGGGCCTACAGCAATGATCTTGAGGCCCGGCCTTGGGACTTCCAGGCAGAAGAGTGTGCCCTCCGTGCTAACATTGAACGCATCAATGCCCGACGCTATGACCGGGCCCACAGCAACCCCGACTTCCTGCCAGTGGATAACTGCCTGCAGAGCGTGCTGGGCCAGCGGGTGGACCTCTCTGAGGACTTCCAGATGAACTATGACCTCTGGTTGGAAAGGGAGGTCCTCTCTAAGCCTATTTCCTGGGAAGAGCTGCTACAGTGAGGCTGCTGGACTAAAAAGGAAAGGAGTGATCTCCAGGTATAGGCAGGACTGTCCTAGTTTATGGATTCAAGGCCTCCCTCCTCCTCCAGGTGGCAGCATAGCTCCACTGTGTCCTCCACAGCCAGCCCTGGGTGTGTGGGTAAGACTAGGTTGACCCTTCTCCTTGGTTCCCAGCATCCTGCTCAGGAGTTGCCATCTCTCTGGTTGGGTTCCACTCTCCCTTACTACCCTCATCCTCCTCTCTTAGACATGGTTGGTTGCAGCTCATTTCACAATCAGCCTAAGGCTGGGAAAACCTGGATGCTCTGAGAACTCCACATTGAATCTAAATTTAAGGGGTCACAATGACCCCCTGAGACATACATACCCTTGGAGTGTCAGTTTGTAAAGAAGGAAGGCTTAGGTTTAGGGGCAGGGCCAGGAAGTCAGCATCTTGTTTTTGCTCTGGGGGGCTCTGATATCATTCCACCCTCTTGCTAACTTTTATCCAGAAGCAATTGCAGAGGCTTCTGCACCTGCCTCAGTACTTTGGTTTTAGACAGTGTTGAGTCAGGAAGAGAAGCTTCCCTTAACCAGAGGTGCCATTTTTCCTCTTGGTTTGCCAGGGCCTGTAAATATCTATATATAAATCTATGTATTCTCTTGTGTCATGTCGGGATTTTTAATGTGTTTGTGTATTCCATTTTCATTAAAAGGAAGCAAAAAAAAAAAAAAAAAAAAAGACAGAAAACCCCCTATGTAATCCTGACATGGTTTTATATACACATGGAAGTTCTTTCCTAGAACACGGAACTCGAAAAGCAGGCTATGCTGTAGTTACTCAGTTTGCTGTAATTGAGAGTGGGTCTCTCCCCTCAGGAACCAGTGCACAAATAGCTGAGCTAACAGCCTTAACCTGTGCTTTAGAAATTGGGAGAAACAAATGAGTCAATATATACACTTACTCAAAATACGCCTTCCTCATTTTACATGCGCATGCTGCTATATGAAAGAAAAGACAATATCTCACTTCCAATGGCTCACCCATAAAATATCATCATGAAACTGACAGGTTGTTACAAGCCTCTCATGCTCCACAAGAAGTGGCAGTTATTCATCGTAAGGACACCAAAAGACCTTAAATGAGATTTCTGAAGATAAGCAACTTGCTGATAAAGAGGCTAAAATAGCAGCACATAAAGGAATAATTACCCTTGTACCACCCTTTATTTGGGAGGGATCACTTAAGAATCATGCACCTCAGTATACCCCCCCCCAAAAAAAGGAGTAGGCTTTAGCCAAAGACTATTAACTACTTCCATCAGGCTGGCCACAAAATAGACATCGACTTTTGCTATTACCTGCCACAAGTCAATGGAAAGTACTGAAAACTTTATATCAGTCTTTTCATTTTGGTACCTATCAAACGGCTAAAGCTCTCTTTAATGGAAAAAAGTTATTTAAAACCATAAAACAGATAACACGAACTTGTGAGGTATGTCAGAGAAACAATCCTTCAAATCACCATCTAGCTCCACCACGTATACAGAAACAAGGTATAAATATCCAGCTGAAGATTGGCAAATGTATTTCACTCACATCCCTAAAGTACATGGTAGACAGTATTTCCTGGTATTTCTGGATACTTTTACTAATTGGGTTGAAGCATTCCCTTGTAGAACAGAAAAGGCAGAGGAGGTTGTAAAGGCTTTAGTACGTGAGACTATCCCCAGGTATGGACTCACTCAGAGTTTGCAAGGTGATAAGGGGCCAGCGTTCAAGGCAGCTGTGACACAGGAAACATATAAAGCCCTAGGTATAAAATATCATCTACACTGCTCCAGGAGGCCCCAGTCCTCTGAGAAGGTAGAAAAAATGAATGATAAAATCAAAGGACAGTTACTGAAAGCTAACTCAAGAAAATCGTCTCCCGTGGGCTAAACTGCTTTCCATTGATCTCCTTAGAATAAGAAACTTACCTCAGAAACTCGCTTGAAGCCCATTTAAATTACTCTATGGAAGACCCTTTTTTAACTAACAATTTATTATTAGATCAAGAAACTACAGAATTAGTATAACATATTACTTCTTTAGCTAAATTTCAACAAAGCCTTAGAAACCTCCCAACTATATTCAACACTGAAGGAGCTTTTCTGTTGTGGAGATGTAGTCATGATCACAATTCTTCCCTCCAATTCACCTTCCCTAACCCCAACGTGGGAAGGTCCCTTTACTGTTAACTTGTCTTCTTCTACAGCTGTGAAAGTTATGGGAATAGCTTCCTGGATACATCATTCACGAGTAAAATCCTGGACCCACCACCTTCTACAGAAGCAGACCATGAAGAGAATCAACCACATTCCACCTACACTCGTGAGCCTAAAGAACATTTAAAGTTACTATTTATTTTTATTTTGAAACAGAGTCTCATTACGTCATCATTGGTAGAGTGCAGAGGCATCACAGCTCACAGCAATCTCCAACTCTTGGTCTCAAGCAATTCTCTTGCCTCAAGCCTCCCAAGTAGCTGGGATCACGGGTGCCTGCCACAATGCCCCGCCATATTTTGGTGGTATTTGTCATTGTTTTAGCAGGCCTGGGCTGGCCTCGAACCAGCCACCTTTGGTGTATGTGGCTGGCGTCCTACTCACTGAGCTATAGGCTCAGAGTATAAAGTTACTATTTAGTAGACAGTAAGAAAAGTGTTAATATAGTTTTCTTTTTAACATCACTGATGTTCTTCTTCTAACCTGACACTATGATTAACCCCCTCCTGTCACTGTTCTACCCTTGCCTTTTCAGATTTGTGTCTTCCAGAAATATCATCAAGCCACACACAGTAAAGATGGTTCCACTCCAAGACCTGATTCTACCACAGACCCCCTGGATTGCTCTCCCTCCAAAGAAACCCTAACTACTCCTTCCTATCATCCCCCAACTCAAGAAGTGAGACTGCCTGCTCCGGCCTTGGCGGTGTTAGTCTGGTAGCAGCAAGCAGAGGAACCAGCGGGTTGGTGGGTAGGCAGGGGGGATGGCCCGCAGGAGGATCCAGTAGCTGGAGGGGCCAGGCAACTGTGGGGGTACACTAGCACCTTAGCTTTCCCTCCCCTTGCACTTGGGGCTCAACAGGGAACCCTCGTTTCCTAGGCCTGGTCAATTTCATGCAAACTGCCTAAGCAGGGGAATGAAAGGGATTGTACACAGACAGGCTGTCACGGAATCACTAAATGCAACTACATAGGACCCCATGCGACTATATAAACCCCAAGAAAAAGTGCCCCAGGAAAGACAGAGTGCTTTTCTCTCCCTGCCAGAAGCTTTGGTGTTTTTATGTTCTTTTCTGTAAATAAACCCCGTCTTACCACTGATCTGGGGTCCCTGGATTCATTCTTTGAATCACATAGACCAAGAGCCTACTTAAAACCATTCCGGTATCATGGTGACTTCAAGGAGTCCACCCAATCACATCCGTGCACGAACCCAGCTATTGAGTCAGGATCCTCCTAGCGACCCTTCCCTTGTCACCTCACAATGCGGGAGACAAGGGGCCGTGGGCTCAGAGTTACACAGACTAGTTTCCGGGATGAGGCAGCAGTCCATGTGCAGAGACTCGGCCAGACGCCCACCGTCCCACCTGCCTGCCCAGCCTTACCCTGTGACCACAGGAGACTGAGGGCCAAGAGGCGCCACCGGGGAAATTGAGTATCAAGACCCCGAGCTGAGGCTGCAGGCCCTGGTCCCGCCAAAGCCGCTTCCACTGAGTTCAACCAACCCTTCCCACGCTCGGGGAGCTCACCATTTCCCAGATGCCAAAGTATCCGGGCGTCCTCCCTAGGTACCTGCAAGTCACAGGGTGACAGAGGGGGTGGTAGAGACAACCGAGCGCTCCCAGAGACCAGCCGCGAAGCCCACACAGAAACTCCACACCCGCAAAAGGAAAAGCCGCAGCGCCACATCCCGGAAGCCGCCTCCCTCCTTCCGCTCTGAACCTGATTGGACAGTCCTGATCTCCTTGCCCGTGATTGGAGAAGGCTCTAGACCCCACCCCCTCTGGCCATAACTGACAGGAGACGCGTGATCAGACGGGGACTGAGACCGAGTCACAGGGGTTTTTCTGTCTGTAGCTTTATTTATTTAGGTATGTATTTATTTTTGAGGCAGAGTTTCTCTTTGCCGCCCTTGGTAGAGTGCGGCGGCATCACAGCGCAGAGCAACCTCAATCACTTGGGTTAAAGTGATTCCTTTTTTTTTTTTTTTTAAGAGACAGTCACACTTTGCCGCCCTCGGTAGAGTGCGTGGTGTCACAGCTCACAGCAGCCTCCAGCTCTTGGGCTAACGCGATTCTCTTGCCTCAGCCTCCAGAGTAGCTGGGACTACAGGCGCCCCCCACGACGCCCAGCTATTTTAGAGACGGGGGTCTTGCTCTTGCTCAGGCTTATCTGGACCTTGTAGCTCTTTTTAGACAGGAATTTGCTTCTGCTTGGAGACCTAGCGGTGCCAGAAGAACACTTCTATTTAACCTTCAATATGAATTACATATTTTTGTGAATTTTATATGTGTATATATAGACACACACACATACAGTAAGTATCCTATTCACACATAAAAATAACGTGACAAAGATTTTAACGTTTAAGATTTTGTAATCTTTCTGACCTCTGGTCTTTTGAGGAGGCAGCCTGAGCTTTGAAAATGCAGGCCAGGTGCAGTGGCTCACGCCTGTAATCCCAGCACTTGCGGAGGCCAAGGTGAGTGGATTGCTTGAGCTCACGAGTTCCAGACCAACCTGAGCAAAAAGCGAGACCCAACACTACTAAACATAAAAAAACTGAGGCAAGAGGATTGCTTGACCCCAAGTTGGAAGTTG
>CAUYPK010099823.1:0-54692 GCA_963574355.1 Loris lydekkerianus | reverse complement strand
CTGCAAGAGCAGGCAACCTAAGACAGGGGCTATGTTTATCCGCCATACAAAAAACAAAAGAGGGAATTGTTGGGCCCTGCCATGTGCCTGAGGCCTAGTGCAACTTCCCGAGCCTGACTAGAAGTAGATCCATCAAGCTACTTCTGAGTAGCAATGACTCAGCAAGTCCTGGCCTGAAACTGCCTCTACCTAGATACAGCCAATGTGGTACCATGCCATTGGCCCAACCCTGTCACGCACCTCATCCCCCGCCTTCTTTCCCTGCCCCTTCCCCACGCTATATATAAGCAGATGCTTGATGCAATAAAGTTGAGTTCCTGCTTAAAAAAAAAAAAAAGAAAGAAATGAAATCAGAAAGGAAGAGCAAAGAGAGGGAAGGAGGAAGGGGAGTGGGGCTTTGGTGTGTGCCACACCTTTTGGGCGTAAGACACAATTATAAGAGGGACTTTACCTAAAAAATGCAATCAGTGTAACCTGGTTTATTGTACCCCCAATGAATCCCCAACAATAAACAATAAAGAAATGAAAAAAAAAAAAAAAACAAAGCTCCAACTTTGAAACATCAGCCCTATGAACCTTGGTGTACCTGGGACTCTTCCCTTCATTCACCTTCCTACCCTTCTCCAGTCTGCACATTTGCCTACACTGTACCTCTGAATACATTTCATCACCATCTCTTTCTTGCTATTCCCACTGTCACTGCCTATTTCACACCACAGCCCCCAGTACCTATCATATCCTGAAACCCCAGAACCCCAGCCATACACAGGATGTCCTCAGCCTTGCTATCAAACCACATCCCTTCCACCACCCTCCCATTCCTTACACTCTACCCAAGCAGGACTATTCACTGTTCTTCCAATGTGACTAGAGTAAAAATGAAAGGTCATCTTATACATAACACATGCACTCCCACCTCTGCGCCTTCCCTCACCTGACTCCCTACCCTTAGAATACGCTCCTCACCTACCTTGTCTAGTGAATGTCGATCTTGCCTAGAAAGTCCATCTTCCGTTCCCCATCCCTTCGTGTGCCTCTCTTATTGACTTCAAGATCTCATCCTTTCTCAACTCTGCTACATTTTATCTCTCTCTTTTGGCACTTATATCTGCTTGGTTTCAAAATTATTTGTAGGTTTACTTTATTATCCCTATTAGACTACAGGTCCTTCAAAGACTAGTCTTTATTCATCTTAGCATTCCCTGATTTTCCTAGCACTATATTATGATCATATGGATAGTTAAATAAAAACATCTTTCTGAATAGGCTCTGTAGCCTGGGAGAGGCTATCTCTGTAAAATTCTGTAACAGGAGAGTTAATTCACTGCATATGTGAAAGTGTTGATCTTGGCCGGGCTCGGTGCTCACATCTATAATCCCAGCACTCCAGGAAGCCGAGGTGGGTTGATTGCCTGAACTCAGGAGATTGAGACCAGCCTGAGCAAGAGCGAGACCCCATCTCTACAAAATATAGAAAGACTAGCTGGGCATTGTGGCAGGCTATAGTCCCAGCTACTCGGGAGGCTGAGAAAAAGAGGATGACTCAAGCCCAAGCCTTTGAGGTTGCTGTGAGCTGTGATATCACAGCACTTTACCCAGGGCAACAGAATAAGACTCTGTCTCAAAAAAGAAAAGAAAGAAAAAAGTGTTCTAGGGAGCATGTGACTAGGCTGAGTCCCCAGCCTGAGTTTGAGTGTGAAAGTCAAATCTCTGGGAACAACATAGAACATTTCCTGATAAGGTAACAACTTCTCAGGCAGCAAGGAGTTCCAGGGTACCCTAAAGCAATCTTTCAAATAGTGCTTTGCTAACTTCAGGAAGAACTTTACCATTAATGATGAAAACATTATTCAACACTCAATAGAAACACAGTGCATCTAAGTAATCTTTTCCAAAAGGTTCTGGGTACATCAAAGTTCAAAAGGTAATTCAATGGTATAATTACTTGAAATTGTTTCCAGACTATAAAATTCTTAAGCAAGGAATTTTACCTTGTGTACCTTTGAACATTTTCATAATTGTACGACCACAGAGATAAAGTGTATGAGATCTAATGATCCCTATAGTAACTATGCAGCTATGCCGCCTTGAGAAGTTACTTCAATAATCTGAGTCTCGGTTTCCTCATCTGTAAATTGGGAAGAGTAATTACAGTACCAACCTATGGTGTTAATGATAATTAAATGGGTTAATTAATGTAAAGCACTTAAGATAGTTCCTGGCAGCCAGGCGTGGTGGCTCACACGTGTTATCCTAGCACTCTCAGAGGTCAAGGCAGGAGGATCACTTGAGCACAGTAGTTTGAGGCCAGCTTGAGCAAGAGCAAGACCCGTCGCTATAAAAAAACAGAAAAATGAGCTAGGTGTGGTGGTGTACACCTATAGTACTAGCTACTCTAGAGGCTGAGGTGGGAGGATTGCTTGGGCCTAGAAATTTGAGGTTGCAGTGGCTATAATGACAGCCACACAACAGAGCAAGACTCTGCCTCAAAAAATAAAAATAAAATGAAGTAAAGTAAAATAAAATAAAATGCCAGATACAGTGGCTCACACCTATAATACTAGCACTCTGGGAGGCAAAGGTGGGTGGATTACCTGAGCTTACAAGTTTGAGACCAGCCTGAGCCAGAGGGAGACCTCATCTCTAAAAATAGCGGGTGTTGTGGTGGGCACTTGTAGTCCCAGCTACTTGGGAGGCTAAGATAAGAGAATTGCTTGAGTCCAAGAGTTTGATGTTGCTGTAAGCTATGATACCGTGGCACTCCACCGAGGGTGACAAAGTAAAACTCAAAAAGTAAAATAAAATAAAAGCACCTCGTACAGAGTAACTGCTCAAAATTTGTTTGCTATTATTTGTATGTTACCCTCAAAGTCACACAATAAGGCAATGAAGATTCTTGAAATGATGAGTAACACGATCGGACACACCTCTGTGTATCACAAATAATATGATCATATTCTCTTAGAATAATAGCCAAAGAGTAAAAATATTCATCCACATTAAAGGGCCATTCCTCATATATTTATTTTCTTATTTTAAAATATGTTTTAGGTGAGAAAATACCATCTGTCTCCCAGCTAGATTTAAGTCGGACATGCCAGTTTGGACATCGGTACCTGTACTCGGGCTTCGGTAAGCTTCGCCCTCTGCGCCAGTTCCTCTCTGGTATAAATATCAGGATAATGGGTTCTCTCAAAAGCACGTTCTAGTTCCTCCAGTTGCTCTGCCGTGAAGGTGGTTCGGCTTCTGCGCTGTTTTCTCTTTAGTGGTAAATCTGGTTCAGAGTCAATGTCAGAGCCTTCGTCTGATTGTGGTGCTGAGGCTAAAAGCACAGGAAGAAGAAAGGTGATCTGAATAAAAAAGTAAAATATAATACAGATGCAAACAATGTAACTAATCATATGGACCCTCATATTGATCTGAAATAATAAAAATATTTAAAACAAAATAAAATAAATGTGAATCAAAAAGGCACGTCTAACCAAGCCATAATAATTGGAACCCTAGTGTAAAGTACATTTCCAATGTCTTCCCATAGGCATCAAGCCTGTCATGCAGTGCTACTTTATTAAATGATATTTAATCTCTTCCCCTACCCTGCCTCCCTGCCCCTGAGGCAGAAATAATTGTTCTTGGCATCTGTCAGTATAGGCTGATTATGATCCCTCGGGAAACAGGGACAGGCCTTATTCCATTTTTATGGCCCTGTACTTAACCACTTAGTGGGTGCTCCACTCCTGTCCAGTAGAGGAATCACATTTAATTTCATTCCCGATACATTTTCAGCAGCCTTTACACTGGGAACTCTTTTAACAACTGTGATTTAAAAAAAAAAATCCAAAATTGACTTAGTATCTAATAGCCAATAATAGTAAACTTTCACACGATTCTTATATGCTTATTGACCCTACTGTTCCTATAAGAAAAAGCACGTGTACATTTAATATCTCATTACCAGAGATGGCAAAATGCTTTAAGAACAATCTACGTACTATTAATACGTATAAATCTCAAGAACTGGCCCAAGAAGAAGCAGGTGTCATCTAGCAAACTGTCTCTAAAATGAAGTTTAGAGTCTGGGTCTCTATTGAATAGGTGAACAGGTGAGCAGCTATCTGGGACAGCTGTTTGATTTGAGGAGCCTGATGCAGAAAGAAAATATGAGGCTCCTTGTTCAAGAATTATTGTAAATTACCAGATAAGAGAGCATTAACTCAGGCTCAATGCACCTGAAGCTGGCCCTTCTGTGGCCCTCTCCCTACAAAGCTCATATTTGCCTGTATTTGCATGAAGTGGCCTTCAAATGTTAGCATACAGGTACCTAAGGAAGAAAGGGGGAGCTGGGCAATTAGGCAGAATTTTCATTAATGATACAACATGGCATCTACTCCCATGAAAACAGAGTCCTTACAAAAAGAAGCTGTGACTAGCAAAGCTTGGGCACAAGTGGCACCATTTTTAGGCCAGGATTTGATGGGGACAGGATGGAGTGAGCGTTCTCCCTCTTTCTGCTAGGGCTTCCACAGCAGAATGAATTGCAGCAGTGATAGAGCACCTGTTGGCCTCTGGAGAGTTCTTTGGTTTGAGGATGCATCAGACCAGGGCTCAGGACAGGACAGCAGCCTTTTGCAATGGCCAAAGACATTGAGGCAGGGAGCAGAGGGCCCTCACCAGGCTAGCAGACCAAAGACCCTGAGCCTGGAGGAGAAGAGAGAGTAGCCTTGCCCTTGAGCACATGCCTCCAAGGATCTTCCTCTGAGAAGGGGCTGAGGTATGCTGTCAGCAAATGGGCGAGGTGAGCCAGAAAACACAAGACTATTAATGTCAATGTCACTTGCACCCTCAGGGTGTTAGAATCAGGGGAAACACAGGTGGCACTAGAAACAATGTGAAAATGTATGTGTCCCATACTTTTATTTTATCTTATTTTATTTTATTTTATGCCAGTAAAATTTTGCCGCATACTTTTAATTCTCTTTGGTCTTAAGTTCAAACTTAACTCTGCCCTACAGAAATCTAAAATTTCACTCTTTTTCAGTCTAAATTATAAATTTCCCAGAAGGATGTACATCCAAAATGAATTTATAAATGTGACTTTAAGTTTTCTAATATTTCAATACTTCTAAATTTTGCTGACATTTAAACACTGTGAAAATAAGAGGAAATAGAGTGAATTAATAATATACATGACAAATTAAAGAAAGTATACCTGAAAACAAATACTTGTAGATAAAAATAAAAGAGAATCATAACATACAATGTATCTACTGTGTGTTAGATATTATAGTTGACTTTTCAATCGTCATCTAAATGTAATATTAAATGGTTTCACTTAATATAAATCTTATTTTAGAATACTTTTGTGTAAACTTAAAAAGAGACTTTAATTATGGGAATGTTTTTAAAGGACTATTAATATGCTAAGAAATATACCACAAACCATAAATTTCAAAAACCCTCAATCAACATATATACATATATGTTTGATAAATGTGAGCTAAGATAAATGATCACTAATCTGTTCATAATTCTCGAATGGTGTTTCTCAATCTTTTGGAGCATCAGAATCACCTGGAGGGCTTGATAAAACAGATTATGGGCAGCTCCCCTTCCATAGTTCCCATTTGGTAGATCTAGAGTGAACCCCAAGAATTGGCATGTCTGCTGTGTTCCCAGGTGATTGATTCTGATCCTTCCAATTCTGTGTGACACTTTGAGAACCACCCCTATGGAATATTCCAAATTAATTCTTTCCCCTCTCAAAATTTTCAAGTGTATGAAATACTTCCTGCCATAATTTGCCAGAACAGTCACTTCTACGTACATATTTTAAAATTATAAATAATATGGTCCTAGGAAACCAATCACAATTCCCTTAACAAGACAATAAATTTCCATAAAATGTTTCTCTTTCATGCTTCCGGTTTCTGTTATCCTGGCCTTTCTTTCCTACATGAAAAACTCAATAACATTTAAGAACTGACCAAAAGCTTCCTCTGCCACCGAGAACCCTAAATCTTTGCTTGCACATTCTCTTCCTATGATCCCATCAGGATAATAGTATGTGGAAATTTTCATGTTTCCTTTGGGAGTCTCAGGGGTTATTAAATTCTTCCAAGTAAAGATGATGTGCCATGCACTGTCGGGTCAATTCATCAAAAGCATCTCTGGTTTCTGAAGAAAAAGACTGGTTAGATTTACAAGCACCAGGAAGATTTTAATCCTGAGGGTCAAGACCACATTGTTTCACCCTAACAGTCAACATCCCCCAGAACATAACTCTGTGAGCTCCTAGCCCTTCTCTGCCCCGTGCACTGCTGGAACACTGAACACAGTAGGTGTTCAGTAATTACATGTTGAACAAACACAGCACAGGGTATAACTTTAGTGTTGCTCTAACACTGATTTCTTTGGTACTATTTCACATCTTCATTTTAAAAAGGGAATTTTGTTCTTATGACACCTCCCAACATTTATTTAGATGGGCTGCAGAAGTCCGTGAACCCTCAGCAATCATTTGGAAAGCTTTTCAAGTACACATATTTGCACACTTGCATTTGGGGGAGACTAATAACCAATTTTTTCAAAGAGGAATATGATTTTTTTAAATGAATAATTACCAACAGCTAGTGATTTTAAAAGACTCCGAGTTTGAGGAGTTACACCTGTCAAACAATAATGCAAGTGTCCTAAAGGTAAGTGTAGAGAGGACAGAAACTTCTCATAGAGCAGAAAGGCAAAAGCGCCATTGATCTTGACTTACAAAATATGAGCCATAATAGCAGGATCTCATGATTCTTAACAACAACAACAAAAAAAAAGACTTAGAATTTTTAAGAGTTCAAGAAAACAACCATTACCATCAAAATATTTTTTTCAACAAACTAACAAATCATTACTTTTATTGCTAGACTATTTATTCAAAAGCACTGGAAAGGTTGTGTCTAATGAGGAAAACCACCACACAGCATCATTTCAAAAGATACTGAGGAAACGATTCCCCTCATTCTTCTGATGGAAAATTATTTAAGCCAATTGATAATTTTTGGCAAGATGAAGCCACAATCTTAAAAGTTAACTCTAACTTTTCCCCCATCTGTAAACCCCAAGGATGTGGGCTTTAAAATATGCAAAATCAGCAACCTGAGATTAATCTTTAGAAAAGCTAGTTATTTCTCAAGATGGAAATACTACTATTTCTTATATCATTCGGTAGAAATAAAATTTATTATTTGTAGAAAATTTGATTCACAGCAATCACCTAAATTTGAATCATTCAGTTTTTACCCAGAACAAACATAAAATTTAGATTCCATTTTAACAGAGCAGAGGAGACCATTTTGTTGGCGTTTACTAGGACAAAGTAGATACTACATGCAAAGTATGACATAGAATCCTATATATGACACAAAAGTAAAAATGAAGCTTTCTTTCAGGCAGCTTGATAGAGGGAAATTATGTATTTTTCTGGACAGGATATATGATGCTATGACTTAGCAACTGCAAGCAATATTAACAAAAAAGTTATCTAAATAGGTGAACAAATTTTCAGGATGAAGGAACTAGATCAAAATATAAGGAGAGATTTTTTAATCACATTTAAGTTGCTCACTCATAATCTACAGAAGCATCCATAGACAAAATTTGCTTTATTATTAATCAAGTAGAGATACTGTCCACCCCCAATTTTGAAATCTCAAACAGCTCTCATAAGAAAACTCATATCAATACATAATGCACAGCCTTCCAAATGGAAATCATGTCATTTTTAATTACATAACAATTTGCAGAATGTTCCCAATCTGTATTGTTATAAAAAGCTGAAATTTTTGACTCAATTATTGAAATAATCCATTGTGTGCTTATACATTGATTTCACTCGTCACTTACCAATGCCTCCGGAGCAAACCTTTCCAAGAGGATAAGGATTCTCTCGTTTCCCTATGTAACCGCACAACTCTAAGAAGTAGGTTGTTGTCCACGTCAGACAGAAAAAAGAAACTGAGACCCGGAAAGGTTGTTCAGGTCGCACAGATAAGAAAACTTGGATCTGACCCCAGCCTGTCATGCTTTCTTTCTTTTAGCTTAGAGTATCCTGAATAAGCCTTCAGCGCCTTTATCTCACACACACACACACACACACACACACACACACACACACACACTGCCCTTTTGAAGAGAAAAGAATAGCAGAAATGAACCAAAACAAGAATTCAAATGTCAGTCAGTTACCTGATGGCCATGACTGCTACCATTAATCCCAAATTTTTGAAAACTGCCCAGAATCAAATGAAACATAGAAATTCTAGATTTGTGTAGACTTTACACACCAAATCAGTTTTCAACAAACGTCAATTCAACAAAATATTTATTGAACACTTTAAATGTTCACAGTATAGTTTTCAAGCACTAAGAAATGAGTCAATTTTGCCAGGATATTAAATTTAAGAAATCATAAATAATCAGCCCGACCATTTGCAGTCACCACTAAGAATCACCACAGACCACTGGTCCTAAGATCCAGGGTCAGTCTGGAACTGCAATCAACCATAAGCAATTAAGCTGATGACTCATTTTCTTTTTTATTAAAGTTTTCTTTTTGATATTTTTTCATTATACTGTATATAGTGGAAAGATATCAAATACAGAAAAGTTCTTTTTAAACAATGTGCAGGCATGAATAACTAGAAATATATTGAGATATCTGAAGGGGTTTTTTGGCAAAAATCCCAGAAAGATGACTGGAAAGCATCAACTCTGACCAGGTGGCTGAGTGCTTCAACTCTGTGCTTTATAAAAATGTTCACTTCATCTCTTTCTATCTCAATCTAACTTTAGATTTTAAGAGCCAAATTTCAGTTATCCCAATAATTTCACATTAAGATGGACATGGCCAGTAAAAAGAAAGGAAGGCTAGGACAGCTGTCATACCCCACAGGATTACAAACTCTTCCCTCGGAAACAAATCAAACCAGGAAGAAAAGGCAAAAGTATTACCACCAGTGGCCTGAGCATGGAGTTTAATTAAAGAAGGAATTGCAGAACTAGAGAGTATGTCTTTGTCCGTTAGCCCCTGGTGACCTCTTCTGTAGCCTCGGGAAATATTTCATCCTAGTTAACACTATTATACGTAAAACCTTGCCTCGATTTTGTAGGGATTTAGTCATGTGGAATTCTGTAATTATTGGTTTCCAGACAAATATAATTCAGAGATGGGAGACAGGCAAAAAAATGGAGAAACAAAATAATTCACAAGCATGAATTTGGCACATTGTCTTTCTTCCCAGCAAGACCTTTCATTTGAATAATTAAAGAATCAAAACATGACAACCATTTAAACTCTATGCTTGCCCTAGATATAATACGATGCGATTTACAGGCACGGGGTGGGGGAATCTCTGGAGGCTGAACTTCCTCGTCATCCTTCCTTGGTTTACTGTCGATGGCCTCATACCTAAATCCAATGTTCTTCTCCCTGCTTTAATCATCCTCAGCTAGACTTGTCGGCATTTTAACTCCCAGCTGTGTCTTGCTGATAAAAGAACAAGATAAAAATAAGAATTCTTCCCAAGAGCTCCACGAAGTCACTTGAGTCCGGCCATTTAAAGTCGTTTGGTAAGGATGTATTTCACAAGGTCTTTAACCGTTGCGCAGAGTTTATGCCCCTACTTGGCTAACTGCAGAGCGCCTCCTGTGCTTGCGAGATTTGCCGTTCAACATGAAGGCCACGGTGGGACAAGTAACTGTTTTCTGATCTGAAGTAGCCCTTTCCGCTGAGAAAGATATGAATGACCTCTCTCGTGTTTGCTCGGGTGAAAGTCAGGAGGAGTGAAGCAAGACTGATACTCCCTCACAGACCGAGAGTAAATGACAAATGACATTTTCCCTTTGTGATCTTTGGGATTTTTGTTGACTTATTTGGAGGCTTTTGTTGGATCCCAAGAAATGGCCTGTGGCTGTGGCCTATTCTACCAATTTCCACGCTCCATCTGTGGAATCCATCAGCGGGGCATTTACCCTCATTCAGGGTTCTGACACCTGCCTGGCAGGGCGCAGGAGACACAAAGGGGGCCGAGTGGATGAGAAAGGGGAGGTGGGGGCGGGCTTTTTTTCAGAGGAGGGAGGAGGGGGGAAGTAGAAATGGATGCCCAGTAGGGGTTAATCCAAGCCAGTTGAGAGACTTTAGCACCTGGAAGCTTCTCTTTCACATTAATTCACAAGCTAAGAAGTAATCGGCAATGTTTTTTTTTAAGTGTTTTGAAATCATATATATGTCAAGTAAAGAGAGAGAGAGATACTGCTGAAAGGAACAAACCAAAGGTTTACAATAAAAATCCTATGGTGCAGCTAGCAATTGTGTGTAACCTAACAAAGTATCAGGCAACAAATTGAACTTTCCAGAGTTCTTAACCCAGAACCACGATTGGAATCATTGTTATTTTGTTAATTGATAAAATAGGAGAGATCATTTCAATCTAATCAGACTAAGGGGGTCTTGTTTTAATTTTATTCCCTCTACAATTTCTCCTCCAAATGTGTCTTTAGCAAGTGAAAAAAAGAAAGAAAGAAAAAAAAAAAAGGACGAATTTTGGCAAAGATAGGCTGTGCTTTCTTGAGGAAAGGTTCTTTCAAGAATGCTGAATCTAATCAAGACCCTCTAGCCAGTTACCTACTCTTGTTCCCGCTGGGTTGTCTCCCAGTTTTGGCCAGAGAAACCTAATGCTATTCCCCTCCCTTCCGAATCCAAGCCCTTCCCTTGGAAGCTGCCGTCTCACAGCACGAGGTCATTAGAAGGAAAATAAGCTCCTGCCAGGTTGGGGCTAATCAAAATAGCACAAATAAACCCTGACACTCAACAACTCCCCGAGTGCCTGCTGCCCTGGGAGGGGAGTACAGATTGGTTATGAATATGGCCGGCCGCAGGGGGCAGTCCAGGAGGGCCCGCTGTATGCTCCATCGCCCTGGAGTTACTATAAACGCACAACATGGACAGTTGGGTGTTTATTTTAGATAAGGGCTGACAAGCAGAGGCTTGCAGAATGGCCAGACTGCCTCAGAGGTGCTGAGCTGCGCAGCCCCAAAGATGCTTGCATCTTAAGATTCTGGGAACTTCAAGTTTCAGGTGCATGCCAGATTTCTATCTCCACTTCCTTGGGTAAAATTTCTCTGGATGGAGTTCTCCCACAACAGCCACCACCTGACTATTAGTCATTTAAAAGGCCTCCTTTGTAACAACACAACAAGAAAGAAAGGCTTCCTTCTTTATTCCTTCTTTATTCACTCAGGCAGCCCTGCTAATGCTTATTTTTAGTAGCTGCATTTGCTGGTATCTTTAAGTAAAAACATGCTTGTGCTTTTCTCATCCACTGATATCAGCAACATTTTGCTTAAAGGAGCCACAAAATACCAACCAAGCCGAACCTATTTAAGTACCTCCTTTCAAAAGTTTAAAATGAAGGAAGAATCTGTTACTGGCTTAATAATCCCAACACTGACCCAAATTAACCCAGTATCTTCTTAAACCCCTTATTTTGAAAATCACGTGATTCCTTTTACAACATGAATATCTCCCAAACCCTTCCCTAAAAAAATGACTATTTACAATATTTTTAATTGCTTTTTAAAACTTCTTGGTAAATAACCACCACCAAAATATTTCAAAAAGAAAAAAAAAAAAAAAAAAAAAGGCTAAAGCCCTCAGAAAATGTGCTGCTATTCAATTAGGAAAACTGATTAGTTAACTAATTAATCTGCTAACAGCTTTCTAAGAATAGTCTCCCATGATAAGAACTTTCTCCCTCAAGAGCTTAAAAGTCAGTCATAATTAAAATTAAGAGCCAGGGCTGCTGTTCATATTAAGGCTCAGTTCTAGTTTACTGGAACTGGACTGCAAGGAGCAAAAAAAGGTAATCTGTACGCTGAAGGGGAACAGGAAAACGGTAGTTCTCTGAAAGGAAAAGGGCCAAGTGACTTTTATTTACAATTGCCAAGAGAGAAGTCATTATTGACCATATGTGCCACAATAGCCCTCTTATCACAGGCTAGCCATCATGTCCTTTGGGAGCTGTTAATGAACTGGGTAATTGAGCTGCTGACATGTGTTACCAAAACAAAACAATAGGAAGAAGAGACAAATGAACATTTTATTTGCCAATCAGAGTAGGTTCAGCTTTTCACAGCGCTCGGGCTAAGTAACTGACTGAATACATAAAACAGTGCGTTGAAAGCAAGCAGATGCAGACACAAGAATAGTTAACTGACAGCTTATGGCCCATCTGTGCTTAACATTTTGTTAAAGAAATTACTTGACTTGCTAAAGAGACGAATCATACAGCTGCCCCAGTGCTGCATTATAAAAGATAAATCATTAGCTAAACTGTTTCATGCTTAAAATGACAATGCTTATTAACAGTTATGTCGGGACATTTTGTCTGCACAGCTTGACACAGTTACTACTTATTAAAAATGTGACAACTCATCGATAGTCAATAGAATTCAGTTAGGGAAAAAAAGAACGCTGCAAACAATTTCAAAGAACAGTAGACATTTTTAATCTCTCACAACTATGCATTTGTGAGATGTCATAAATGAAAAGAGTAAACCCTATGAAATAAAACATAAGGTTATGTTCCATGTAGTAATTACATACCTTTCTTCCATTCACATTCTTATCTATTCAAAACTGCAGCATATTAGAAACGCGCCAGTTGGTTACTATTAATGCCATCAATGGTAGAACAGAATTTAAGTAGAGTATAGCAATTTTTTCTAGCCACTTCACTTTTCCATACTTACTCACCTTCTTTCTTTGGAAAAATATTTCTTTAACAGGGGAGGAAAAAATAAAACACGAGGACTAGTTTTATGATGGGGTTTAGGTTACGTTTTTGTTACTGCATCTCAATTGAAACCACTTTTTTATGAACATGTATGCTTCGGCCATGTAGAACTTTTTTATGAACATGTATGCTTCAGTTGCACGTAGAACAACTTACCTCTGAAACCAGGTCTAGGTAAACTGGTTAACTAGAGGCAGAATGTGGATCTCTCACAGACCTTCGTGTGATATAGTTCCTTTACCACTAAAGGCAAAATCAATAACACTAACAATGACATTCAAAAACAGCTGTTTGTTAACTTGATGGCAGCTTGCTATACCAATCCACTATTTCCTGCTCAGTTTTTCGTGTACATTCTTTTATTTTTTTGAGACAGAGTCTCACTATGTCACCCTTGGTAGAGTGCTGTAGCATCACAGCTCACAGCAACCTCCAACTCTTGGGCTTAAGCGATTCTCTTGCCTCAGCCTCCCAAGTGGCTGGGATTAGAGGCGCCTGCCACAGTGCCTGGCTATTTTTCTATTGCGGTTGTCATTGTTGCTTAGCTGGCCCAGGCTGGGTTCGAACCCACCACCCTCAATGTATGTGGCTAGCGCCGTAACCACGGACAAGGAGCCATGTTTTCTTTTCTCTCTACCAAAACCCTCTTTGGAGGGGTATTGTCACATCCATCTTACAGATGAGCAAAAATGAAGTCTAGAGTGATGTAAATTGGCTGATTCATGAGAGCTCAGAGGTGCCATCCTAATATAAAATCTTACCAGCACTTGAGGAGTAGGAGTAATGAGGATTGAAAGGAAAATTGTCACCAATGTCCTCACATTTTTTTTCTTCCTCGTCTGCAGAGCTAAGACTCAGATATCACAGTCAACACTATAAATCAGGTGTGAAAACATGAGCATGAAAGGCTCATAATATCTTCAGTGGTGGTTGTGTAGGTAAAAATTATGTACAGTTACTAAGAAAAAAAAATTGGCTATGAAACCTAAACCTTAGTTATATTTACAGAGCTTTAAATGAGACACAATGGGTTCAATAAAGCTCCTGATATAACTGGCAAGGACAAGGAACTACTTTGCCTTCACCTCAATTTTCCACTATCAACTATTTTTGCTATTGTGAGCGTAGGTTGTTTTAAAGTCAACAAATAAACTAAGTCTCAATATGTAAAAGAGATAACAAGGTACACAGAAATCCTTTCAGGGGGTAGAAAACAAAAGAATTCTTTTGCCATCCTTATTAAGTCAAGACTACAAAAACACACAAAACCTAACAGCTTTATCCACAACCAAATTTTGCCCGGATTAGCACGACACAAGATGTTTGGAAAAGAGAAGAAAGGCAGATGTAAGAAGAAACTTAAATACTACACTTTTCATGCCAGAAACCTACATAAAGAGGTAAGAAGAGAAGTGACTAAGAGAACTGAAATGTCAGGGCAAAGCATTTAGAAAATTGCAGAATCATTGGAAGACACTCCCTTTAGAGGGAACAGGTGGAGTTACCCCAGATCATACATCATTCAACACACATTTATCAAATGCCTAAGAAGTGACAGATATGATCCTTGGAACTAGGGATGCAAATACAAGTACTGTAATATGGAGCCAAAACTCAAAAAGTAAAACTTCCATTCCAGTGCTCTTTCCACCAAGGCAAAGGAAAGTGTCAGTATATATAGGAATTAATGTAGCCATGCCCTGTAGCCACAGGAAGATTATATAGCCTCTTAAGGCTGAAAAACCTAGATACACTATTTACTAAATAACAGAACCGTAGATTCCGTGAGCCTATGATCTTTAATATAGAGATCAAAATAATACATAAATGCTTCTAACTGACACTTCCCATATGGCACTTCGAGATTGTTTCTTTGCTTCCCATCTTTTTTCCAATTCTGTAAAGAAGAAAAAAAGAGGCAACCGAGGAAGCTTGTTTTGAAAATCCAAATCTTATCTGGGTCAATTATTGCATCCCGGAAGATAGAAAGAGGTAAGAACTGAACCTAAATGAAAGAGGAAAAGGAAAGTCTTTTCCTGGGGGCAACATAGAAGGCTGAGCTTAATCCTCACTGGCAAATGAATTAGGGGCAACATCCAGGTCATCATCAGAAATCCTGCCCAGAATACCCGCTGCGTGAGAAATACTTCCCTAGAGGCTAAAGAGAAGGGGATAAAGAGTAAGAAGACAGAATAATTCCTCCCCTTCCTCCTGCGAAAGTAGGAGACTCCTGTCCGTATTATTAGAATGCCCTTTCAGATCAGTGTCACAGTCTACCAAAGGACCCTGGGAGGAATTGGCAAATCAGTCAAAACAACTAAATAGAGGAGGTGAATGATTGGTCACCAGCCTAGGGACACCTGCTTTTGAAATTTTGTCTTCTCTTTTGTCGAAAGAACAGTTGCCATTCAGCTGAGAGAGGTGATACCAAAGATTTGACAAAGGATGCTACATGGCATGGTGACACACCCTACAGTTGAGGAGACAGGCCAGCTACTTGGAATACCCACATGGCCACTTTTCAGATTATTCACTCTCTGAGCCAATTTCCTTGTCAGCAAAATAGTGGAGTTTTTTGTTTGTTTGTTTTTGTTTTGTTTTAAGACAGAGTCTCACTTGTCTCCCTTGGTAGAGTGCCCAGTCATCACAGCTCACAGAAACCCAAACTCTCGGGCTCAAGCCATTCTCTTGCCTCAGCCTCTCTAATAGCTGGGACTACAGGCGCCCGCCACAACACCCAGCTATGTTGAGAGATGGAGTCTCACTCTTGCTCAGGCTGGTATCAAACCTGTGAACTCAGGCAAACCACCTGCCTTGGCCTCCCAGAGTGCTGGGATTACAGACATGAGCCATCACGCCCAGCCTAGCAAAATAGTGTTTAAATATCTGCTTTAGGGCGGCACCTGTGGTTCAGTGGGTAGAGCGCTGTCCCCATATACTGATGATGGCGTGTTCAAACCGAGCCATGTCCAAACTGCAACAAAAAAAATAGCTGGGTGGGCGCCTGTAGTCCCAGCTACTCATGTGGAGGCTGAGGCAAGAGAATGGCCTAAGCCCAGGAGTTGGAGGTTGCTGTGAGCTATGTGATGCCACGGCATTCTACTGAGGGTGACAGAAGTGAGACTCTGTCTCTACAAATAATAATAATTAATTAATTAAGAAATAAATATCTGTTATAAAGGCTGGTTTTAAGGACATAAGATAGTTTTCAAAACTCAGCACAATTACAGAAACACTCTGGCTTCCCCTTCTTGTTAACCGTCTCTGCTGAGTATAAAGGAATAGCATGAAAGAAATGTTCTCTGTATTCTAAGACTGAGAGAAACACCACCAAAACTCTAAAGATATTTGCAGAAGTTCCAAAATTTGTGAAATAAGAGCACCTTCCAATATCCCACCCACTTTCACTTCTGAAGATCCTGCCTATGACCACCCACTATATATATCCACCAGAACAAGATTTTCAACTCTTGCTGTTTACCTAATTCCCTTAAAAAATACAAAATGGCAGCCCAGAGCCTGTAGCTCAGCAGCTAGCATACTGGCCACATACACCAGGGCTGGTAGGTCCGAACCCAGCCGGGGCCTGCCAAACAACAATGACAACTACAACAACAACAACAAAATACCTGGTCAACGTGGCAGGTGCCTGTAGTCCCAGCTACGTGGGAGGTTGGAGGCAAGACAATCACTTAAGCCCAAGAGCTGGAGGTTGCTGTGAGCTGTCATGGCACAGCACTCTACCGAGGGCAACATAGTGAGACTGTCTCAAAAAAAAAAAAAAAATACAAAATGGCAGACAGGGTTACTTGCCTCCACCTGACCCAGGACATGTGTCTGTACTGGGGGATTAAAAATTGGGACAGGAATGAAAGCAAATAAATTCTGCGCTTCCAAATAACTCAGAGCCTAACCGATCAGGTAACTAGTCTAAAAGAAATCAAACATGTGGTCTCTCCTTTATGCCAACGTTCATTTTGGTTTCCATGAAGGGGAACTTTGAATATGTTTGCTTGGAGGCAAATTCTTATCTTCCTTATGTCTACTGATATGGTCTGTACAAAACCAGACCATATAAGAACAGGAGGGAAATAAATAAGGAAGTGCTAGATTAAGGGAGGAGAGGAGAAAAAGGAGGAAAGGGGAAAAAAGAAAAGAACAGAAGAAGGTTAATTTTCCTTTCTAGTAAAAAAGAGTAATAAGGCAATAGGCGGTTTAGGAATCAGTGCATTGACTACAGTCACTCCTTTCTCCAAAAATCTCTGATGACAAGTCTTTTTGAGTTAGGAAAGCTTGCTCTGAGAAGCTAGAGCTGGGAATGAGAGTCTGAACATGTGTCCTGATCCCGGATAGCTTTAAATAAATTAAGGCTTCTCCTGGGTAAAGACCAAAAGCAGAGTCTCCCCCAACCTTTCTATTATACCAGCCAGTAACTTTACCTGGAAATCATGACATCAACATGTAAAGAGAGAAACTTTAATGAAACTATTGCCGATTCAACTGAAACTCAAGTCCATTCTTTTTTTTTTTTTTTTTTTTGAGACAGAGTCTAACTTTGTTGCCCTTGGTAGAGTGCTATGGCATCATAGCTCACAGCAACAATCTCTTGGGCTCAAGCAATTCTCTTGCCTTAGCCTCCCAAGTAGCTGGGACTACAGGTGCCCACCCCAATACCCACCTATTATTTTTTTTAGAGACAGGGTCTCACTCTGGCTCAGGCTGGTCTCAAACCCATGATCTCAGGCAATCCACCCGCCTTGGCCTCCCATAGTGCTAGGATTATAGGTGTGAGCCACCATACCCGGTATGCCAATTCTTCTCATATGTTTATTCCTCAGAATAGTTTCTTGGACAAAATATATTGTTTCTTATGTCATTATAAATTTTTGTTTTCACAGTATGAAAGTAAATATATTATAAAATAAAAGTGGGCAATGTCTAAAAAGAAGAAACAATGATAGTCTCAAAATCCCAAACAATTGATCTAAATTAGAGAATTAGATTATACAGATGAACTGATGGACAAAAGATCAAACACAGATCTAAACTGACCAAACTCCTTTAGTGTATTTCTGTTCATTCTTTTTTTCTGTGTACATCATTAACAAAATACTACTTTTAAAAAACTTCTATTTTTTACACATTAAAAAAGTACATAAAAATCTTTCCCCAAGTGTTTAATTGAATTTATTCTTGTTATTTTAGTAACAACAAAAAAATGATTTGGCCGATAATACTGTTATTTGAAATTTTAACTTGAATTCTGAAACGATATAGTGCTACTTCTTTCAATTTACTCATATGCACCTGTAGAGCATTTGAATGTCCAAACAGGAACATTTGCCCATCTCTCTAAATGAAGGCTGAGATAAATGCACATGTATTCTCATTACATATTGATATTATGCAGGTGTGTAATTTATTCAAACAATCATTGAACCCATTCTCATACATCTCTCTTTTCACTCTCCCAATAAAAAAGCCACAGTTTTAAAAAAGCTCACCAAGAGCCTGGACCATTCGCGGTGACTATCCTTACACTGCCCATCCTTCCCAAGTCCTCATCCTTAGTTTTTGTTTGTTTGTTTGTTTTGTTTTGTTTTTGAAACAGAATCTCACTTTGTCGCCCTCAGTACAGTGCCATGGTATCATAGCTCATAGCAACCTCAAACTCTTGGGCTCAAGTGATTCTCTTGCCTCAGCTTCCCAAGTAGCTGGGACTACAGGCACCCGCCACAATGCCCGGCTATTTTTAGACACAGTGTCTGGGTCTGGTTCAGGTTAGTTTCGAACCTGTGCGTTCAGGCAATCCACCTGCCTCTGCATCCCCGAGTGCTAGGATTACAGGCATGAGCCACTGTGCCTGGCTGTCATCCTTAATTTTTATTCAGGTTGCAATTAAATAGAAGGGAGCTCTTAAAATGCTTTATTCTTTCTGATGAAAGAAGCTACAGCAGGATGAGAATGTGAATGCCTGAGTTTAGGGCTGTGCATAGAGAGAATAGATACTGATGTAAGCTCTCCACATTGTGTATCAAATTAGCACATTGTACCCCATAAATGCAATTAAAAAATAAATTAAAAAGAGAGAGTAGATAGAGAAGAAAATCAACAAAGGCATAGGAAGTCAACATCTCAGGTAACTAGCAATGTTAATTAAATTGCAGGGTGTGGGGGGGAATTAAGGAATAGAAGGACTCTACCAAACAAAATCAGGTATTTTGACCTGTTCCTGGCCTCACAACTGAAATAAATTTATTCAAAAAAACAAGGAACATATCATTATTTTAATTTTCTTCTAGTATTTGCTAGAGATATTCATGTTTTCTGCTAAACATGCTGCTTAACATAGAATTTTAAAAACTGGAAATCAGCTTGGCACCTGTAGCTCAATGGGTAGGGTGCCGACCACATACACCAGGGCTGATGGCTTTGAACCTGACCGGGGCCTACTAAACAACAATGACAACTACAACAAAAAAATAGCTGGGCGTTGTGGCAGGCACCTGTAGTCCCAGCTACTTGGGAGGCTGAGGCAAGAGAATCTCTTAAGCCCAAGAGTTTGAGGTTGCTGTGAGCTGTGACACCAGGGTACTCTACTGAGGGTGACATAGTGAGACTCTGTCTCAAAAATAAATTAAATAAATAAATAAATAAATAATAAAAACTGGAAATCGCTTTATAGATCAACAGACAACTATAGATTCAAAAATCCAAAAAAGCAAGCACTGAGTTTCAGGTGGATAAAATGACATATCCTGAACACCCAGCTTGTTAGCAGCAGAGTTAAATCTCAAACCTAGATCTTTAAATTCGGAAGTCTGGCTCTTTCCACGTTATCACATCATCAACATTATTATTTTCTGTGGATCTGTGGGTGAATTGACTTCGATTTTCCAATCAGCTATGGTAGCTAACGTCCTTTCCCCACCAGCTGACCCACTGAATCTGAAAATTATTGAAATGAGGTAAAGCCCTTTGGACACAAGATTGGGCCCAAAGAGGGGAAATAATTTTTTTTTAGCATCTCAACCATGTTATTTACACCTAACCATTATATATACTGTTTTTATTTCTGTCACATACATATATATCTGATATATATATGTATATATGTTTTAGAGAGACAGGGTCTTGCTCTGTCACCTGGGCTGGAGTATAGTGGCAGAATCATGACTCACTATAACCTCAAAAGCCTGACCCAAGTGACCCTCCCATCTCAGCCTCCCGAGTAACTAGGACTACAGGCACTTGCCACCATCCCAACTAATTTGTTTTTTCAAGAGATGGAGTCTTGATATGTTGGTCTTGAAGTACTGGCCTTAAGCAACACTCCTACCTTGGCTTCCCAAAGCGATGGGATTAAAAGCATAAGCCCTACACTCAACGTGATTTTTAAAGTTCTATACCTCATTATGTCTTCATAAGAACTTCATAAACATTCTTATCTTTTTATTTTTAAGATGAAGTTGATAAAAGAATTTGCCCAGACTCTCAGCAAGTCAATTAGATGTCTGAGCTACAAAGATAATCACCACTCTTCTAAATATGCTTTAAAATGTCTTCTGGGTCATCTGTTGCTTAGTATCATTCACAAATGTTTTCACTCAAATGACATATTACATTCAAATACTGATCATTAATAAACAGATTTTATAAGAAATAATGATTAATATATTTAAGCTTTAAAATGAAAAAAAAGAAGTATCTAGTAACTAAGGTGAAATTGAGCATGCACACAAAAACCTGCTAAAAATTTGCTTAGTAGAATACAAAGTTTTCATTGGACTGAGACAGACCTACTTCCCAGAATCTCATGCACTTGCCAAAATGGACCAAGAGTGATTCATATCTTGGCTTTCTCACCCTAATTCACTACCTGTTCTACCTAGAATGCTTTTCTGTACATCTTTACATAATGTCACACATTGGTCTCAAAACCCAGTTCCACAAAGCCTTTGCAGAACCTCCCATCCGTGATTCTGCCACTATACTGCAGCCCCAGTGACAGAGCAAGACCCTGTCACTCTAAAGCACATATACATATATCAGATATATAACCATCCAAATGGCCGTCTCTTCTTGGCACTGTAAGAGCAGTTCACACTTTCCCTACATTTGGCACCTTTCCTTCATAATCAAACTATTGACTAAAACTTGTAGGTCTACTTGTGTTGCAACCACACTTATTTCTCTGATTGACTACTTTCTTAAATTTGTATAAATTTAGCTGTGTGTCCCCATGGCGCTTTTTCATTTTAAAAAGTCAAGGAGTCAGAGGTCAGCAAAGCAAAACAAACACTGCCCTACTAAAAGCAGGTTTTGAGGGCGCTTAGTGCTTTGCTTACCAGTTCAGTAGTTTTGCAAGTGAAAAATTGGATTCTAAGAGAAATGTCTTTGTATGGTAAAGTTTAGTGTTTATTTTGACTATCACAATGCTGAAGAATTTACCAAAAAAGAAGGAGAAACTTCCTAAGAGTGTCATATGGACTTATCAGAAAATAAGAAAAGTTATTGAGGAGCATATAGACATTCTGCATCAATTTTTCCTAGGATTCAAGTTAATTTTAGAAGCATTCACAGGCCATAAAGAGATCCTTTCTTGCATGAACAGAACCTTCTCCCAAGAAGACAGATGAATGGCCAACAAAGACATGAAAAAACGTTCATCGTCTCTAATCATCAGAGAAATGAAAATCAAAACCACCCTGAGATACCACCTAACACCAGTGAGACTAGCCCACATCACAAAGTCCCAAAGCTGCAGATGCTGGGATGGATTTGGAGGGAAGGGAACAGTTGTACACTGTTGGTGGGATTGCAAACTAATACAGGCTTTTTGGAAAGGAGTATGGAGAATCCTCAAAGAGTTAAAAGTAGACCTTCCATTTAATCCCACAATCCCATTACTACCCAGAAGAAAAAAATATTTATCATAAGGATATTTGCACTCGAATATTTACTGCAGCTCAATTCACAATTGCAAAGATGTAGAAACACCCAAGTGCCCATCAACCTATGAATGGATTAATAAACTGTGGTATATGTATACCATGGAATACTATTCAGACATTAAAAAAGATGGAGACTTTGCATCTTTTGTATTTACCTGGATGGAGTTAGAGAACATTCTCCTTATAAAGTATCTGAAGAATGGAAAAGCAAGCATTCCATGGACTCAATACTAATTTTAAACTAGTAGATGAACAACTACAGGCACAATTAAATCCAAAAAGCAGAAAGTAGAGGAGGAGGTTCAGTAAGTTCCCACCTAACAGGTACAGTGTAGGAGTATATACCTCAACTCCTGTGTGAAGGACTCAACTATAACTTGAACTTCACCAAACAAATGCAAACAATGTAACCTAATTGTATGTACCCTCATACCCAAAATATATTTTTTTTAAAGAGAGAGATCCTTTCTTGGTTTTAGTAGTTAACAACAAAAATACCAATAAAAGAAAACATGTGCAGGTATTTAGTAAACTGTAACGTTCATGTAACATACATTTTTCATCTTGTCACCACTACCACCAGATTGTCATTTTTATAGTAAATAATGGAGTTCCAATTAAAAGAATTTATTAGCTAGTGTTAAAGAGGCATTATATTAAGCCATTCATTTTCTACAGAAAATAAAAACACGAGGGTATGAGGTCCTTCTCTCTGATTAATTGAAGATACTGCTTTTCTCAAACTTCCCGATTCATTTCTTTGAATATAAAAGACACCAATAGCATCATTCCTCTCTCAGCTTAGTGATCCTTTCCTTGAATAAATCTTTTCTTTTCCCATTTTCGTCTCTTCGGTCTTAGACCTTAGGGAAGATTTACTCTTCAATTTCCATCTGTTGACAAAGAGACATTTTTTTCTTTTCCACTTTCAAAAAAGGTTTAAATTCCAGCCCAAAAAATACAGAGTCAGAAGCCGGAAGCTTTTACAATTGGGGAGGCAGGATTCCTCTTTAAGAATCCAAAACTAGCTTCCCTTTGCATGTTTTACAACATCACATGGCCACATGACACAGCAAGAGGTTTTTCTGCAGGGCTTCAGAAGGAGGGCTTATTCTTCATCATAACCTCACTTCTGCTCATGACCCTCTGGTGAAGCTAGACTGTCCTAAATGAAAGACCCGCTCCTTCTATGCCTACCCTTCCTGCCAAGGACACAGTGTAAAATATCCCTAAACAGCAGTGATGACAGCCCTCTTTCCACCACTGCCCAAGCAGCAAGAACAATCAAGTCAACCAACAGTCCTGATTGTAAACTACCTAGAGTCTTTGATAGGGAAATGGGGTTTCTTTCCCAATTCCAATTATTCAATTCTCAGGGATTAGCTACTACCATGGTCTAGGAATAAATTATGGATCATAGATTCTTCAGAGAACCCTGTGATTAATCCGGGGAGCTGTTTCACTTTGTGTTCTAAACTTAAAGAAAAGTCCTGAGCCCCTGAACCTACCTAGGCAGGAGGTTCACAGAGCATGGTACCCCTCTGAAACGACTCCCCAGATAATGATGCCATGGTTCACGGGGGTGCTCCTCACACTCAGTAAGCCTCAATAAAATGCAGTTGAAATGACTTATGAAATCCTACCTTAAATATTCTTTTTTCCATAATGAATATGTATTAGTTTTATATTAATGGAAGATGTTTCATTAATTGGAAAGTAACCTAAAAGAAGGTTGGGTATTTTCATTAGAATTTGCCAACAACCTTGAGTAATTCAATATTCTAGCCAACACATATAATCTTTTTGTCCCTGAAAGGTGATATTGCTAGCATCCTCCTAAACTTAAAAAAAAAAAAAAAATCAGTGACAATAGACAATAATAAATACCACTAAATATCATATGCATGTCAATTAACCTTGTAACAGCTTGCATGGGAAATATTTGTACCACAGGAACTTAAAAAAAGCTACCACGAAAAAGATAACATGAACCACATTGGCCAGACTTAATACCCTAGAAATTAAAGTGCAAGAGTTGGAGCATTAGGGTGGCGCCTGTGGCTTAGTGAGTAGGATGCCAGCCCCATATACCGAGGGTGGCGGGTTCAAACCCGGCCCTGGCCAAAAAAATAAAAATAGCCAGGCATTGTGGCGGGCACCTATAGTCCCAGCTAGCTACTCGGGAGGCTGAGGCAAGTGAATCGCCTAAGCCCAAGAGCCGAAGGTTGCTGTGAGCTGTGATGCCATAGCACTCTACCGAGGGTGACAAAGTGAGATTCTGTCTCAAAAAAAAAAAAAGAGTTGAAGCATTAGAAAATTACAAGAAAAGGCTTAGTGCAATAGCAGGAGAATCACCTGAGGCCAGGAGTTAGAGACCAACCTGCGCAACATAGATGCTATCTCTACAAAAGTAAGAACAAAAAAATTTTAATTAGACGGTGTGGTAGTACATACTTGTAGCCCTGACAACTCAGGAGCCTGCGGTGGGAGTTCAAGGTTACAGTGAACTATGATCATGTCACTATACTCCAGCCTGAGTGATAGAGTGAGACTCTATTCCTCAAAATAAAAAATAAATACATAAAAGGAAAATTATAAGGAAAAATCATGCCTTTGGTTAAATTAGTTGACTATTTCAAACATATTTCAGGCATTCACTTACCTAAATATCACCTTATATTTCTTCTTTATTTGGCATCTGAAGATCCAGCTTTATTTTCATCTGAGATCTCTGAAATTCTGAATCTGATACAGGACCTCACACAGTCCTGCCCCAAATGATTCATTAGAAACTACATTTCTTTACATTTTTTCACACTTTTAAATAAGTGAAATAAGAATCTTTACTTATCTCAGCAATTCCAACGCATGATCATCAAGGAAGATTTATGTAATGTGTAAATTTTAAGCTGACTGCCAAGAATCTTGAATTTAAAAAAATGCACATTTGCATTTAAAGAACCTCCTACCCAGGCACTTCCATCATCCTTTAGTCATGTAGGCTTTGTGGGGAGAACCACTGTCAGAAAAGTGAGCGATTGCTTTGCTACATAACCAGAAATTACCAATAGAACTCTAACAAGAATCACCACAAACAAATTGAAGACATGACAGTCTATATTATGGGTCATCCAAGCATGGCCCACTGCCTATTTTTGCCTGTGAGTTAAGGATGGATTTTATATTTTTTAACTATTGAAAAGAAAAATAACATTTACACATGAAAATCATATAAAACCTTAGTGTCCACAAATAAAGTCAACTGGAACATAACCACACCCATTCATTATGTATTTTCTATGGCTACATGCTACTATGTCAGAATTGAGTAGCTGTGACAGAGACCAGGAGCCAAGACAAAAGACAAAATATTTACTATAAGGTATGGGTCCTGAGAGAAAAAAAATGCTTAATCTACATGACAGCCAACGTTTAACGAGTCCTTACTATGCACCAGGTACCATGCCAAGATTTGTTTTCCTTTATCTAATCTTCAAATCAACATTATTATCCCCCATTTTACAGATTTAAAAAATGAGTCTGAGCGAGGTTATATAGCTAGCTTGTAGTGAAAGTGAGGATCGACTTTAAATCTCTCTCATACCAATGCTTGTTTTTATAAATTCTATGCCAAATTTCATCCCCACATTCCCTTGTCACCACCAAAGTCCATCACCACTTACCACTGCCAGTTATATCCAGAGCCGGATATAATTCCCAGTTTCTCTGGTGAAGGGAAGCCTTGCCCTGTCTCCTGTTATTCTACTATTCCAGACATGAATGAAACTAGAATTATATGGGATTTTTTCCCAACAAGGGCTCAGGTTTCTGTGATATTATTCAACTTTATAGGGCAGCTGCTAAACTTAATTCATGAATTAACTAAACCCAAGAACTGAGTTACTGCTCAGTTCACAAGGAGGGGAAGAACCAGAAAACTTTTAACTGGACATTTACTAGGTAGTCTGGAGGCCTCCTGGTGCCAGGATTCCTTTAGTATAGTGTTGGCTCTTGCTTTGACTTCATTCTTGGATTGTCTTGAATTTCAATGCCCCAAATTCAGTGATCTCTGACTGTACCCCCCCAAAAGGCTAAAACCATCGCTCTCACCTCACTCCCCAATCCTATGCCCCAGTGCTCCATAGGCTACTTCCATCATTTCCATCTAAACAACCACCAGCAGGGCAGCCAGTTCCCCTGTGTGGTAAACAGGGAAGCTGGAAGCAGCACAGAAGAGAGAACTGTTATCCTCTTTCCAGGGATCCATTCTCAACCCAGATGGATGGTCAGTTGGCCAAGTTGCCTAAACAGTATGGCTCTCAGATTCCCCATCTGTAAGGGATGAATAACAACCCACAGGTGGCTCTGAGGAACAAATTTACAGGGCTATGAATAGACTATAGGGAAAGCCAGAGCACTGTAGAATGTAAAGTAAAAATAAATTATAGCATTTAAAGTATAAAATGTACATCCTGGTTTGTCATTCGTATGCTAACTTTGTCAAACCCTGAAGACTAAGGGTTGTAGGGAGTGATTTAGCATCACAAAAACTTCACACAAACCAAGATTCTGAATAAACTTCGATGATGCACCAACAGAAACAGCCATTAAACAAGCTGGGAAAGACATAAGCAGAGTCCGGCTACATCATGTATAAGTTTAAACATATGTTTTCTTTCCCGGGGGTGGAGGGGAAGAGGTCGAGGTTTTTAGTATCACAAAATATTTCTCTAAATTCACATTCATTCATTCACCAGAAACTTATTTAGTGCCCAGTATATGTCCGGTTCTTTGCAAAGAAGTACACCCAAAAAGCTGAGCAGAACAGAGCTCACAATCTAGCCAATATCAAATTTAAAAAAAAAAGTGACATACAATCTCCAGGAAATGTCAATTGCAAATGTTTTTTGAAATGGGGAGTTTCCCTTTAAGTTTTCAGTCAGACATGTTAGATGGTTAGCCAGATAATAACTGGACCTCTAATCCCATTTTGTGTTCAGTGAATATGTTATTTGCCTGAGGGAAATGGGGGAGCTGTCACAGTCTTTATTCATCTTAAACTTTGTCAGTCTTCTCTCACCTTACATGCAGATTGGTTTTGTTGTACTGAAATAAGTTTGTCTGTTCTGACATGCTTCCTCTTGCAATAAGCATTGTCCAATGCTTCAGACGTATCAGGTTTCCCTGAGGGTCTGAAATTCACGGTCTCTTAGATGATCAGAAAGACCTTTGGAAATCTGAGTTACTCACAGTTTTATTTTATTGAAAAGACATCTCTCAGATCCATCTGTGGACCTGCCTCTAAACTGATGTCTCCCTCAAAGTCATTAATACTGAGGACACAAGAGAACACGGCAGCTGGCTAGGACTACCAGAAAATCCCTTAGAGAGAGTTGGTGCACACATCTTTCATAGCACATGATGTTTCTGAAGACACTCTGCTGTATAAGCACATCGAAAATCTCAAGTAATATCAACACAGTATTTATCACTGACGCTTGTAGTAAGCTACTGTGCTTTTCATTCTCAACATCAGCTGGGCAAGTCGCAATATTAATAGAAACCAAGATTTTGTTTGGTCAAATAGCCAGACTCATTTACAAATTGCACTGGAGAAAAAGGAAATGTGTAGCTTTCTAAATGGGATGTGACCTGATTTGATACTGAGCAAGGTCATCCCACTATTGAAGCACATGGCATCACATGTCTTTCCTGCCTGTACATCATGGTCAAGGACTCAAGGAGATTGGGGAAGGGGTATTGAGACTTCCTAGAGAATCCCCATTAAGAGATATCATGCAAACTGTCTACCAACACCTGCATCAGAATCACCTGAAATGTCTGTTAGATGATTTCTGGGCCCCATTCCAGACCTGCAAAATCAAAATAACTTAAACAGAATTTCTTTTTTTTGAGACAGAGTTTCATGTGCTCACCCTGAGTAGAGTACTGTGGCATCACAGTTCACAGCAACCTCAAACTCTTGGGTTGAAGCGATCCTTTTGTCTCAGCCTCCCAAGTAGCTGCGAGTACAGGCACCAACCACAACAGCCGTCTATTTTTAGAGAGAGGTCTCACTCTTGCTCAGGCTGGTCTTAAACTCATGAGCTCAGGCAATCCACCCACCTCGGCTTGCCAAGTGCTGGTATTACAGGCGTGAGCCACAGCGCCCAGCCTTTAAATAGAATTAATATTTAAAGAAATATTCTTTTTAAACAAGGACCTCAAAAATTAATCGTAGCAATACTAACACTTAGATAGCATCTACCATGTCAGTCAGTGTTCTGAGCATTTTACATAGGCTAACTCAGGTTCACTTTGACACTTAGGGTTATCTGAAGTTAGAGAACCACTGACCTACCATTTTTTGAAGTAAGATTCACATGAGGTCAAATCCTGGGTTTGTCATTTCTGGCACTGTGGCCGCAGACAGCACATGCTGCCTTACAGCAGGCACTCCACACACCTTTAGGAGAACATCTGTAATGTAACAGTAACGACAGGCCAGTCATATTCTTAACTCACATTGCTAGTGCTGATCTTGAGGATGAGTGATCCTATCTCTTTGGTTTGTCCCAAACTCTATCCTGAGAAACCTCAGGATCTTGGATTCTTTTTTTCCTCTGCTTATTGGAATGTGCCAGAATCAATCACAGTCCAAGGAGGCAAATTGGTTGGCAGCAGATTCTTTGAAGAATTTTCAGAGGATGGCACCTGTGGCTCAGTGAGTAGGGCACAGCCCCGTATACTGAGGGTAGTGGGTTCGAACCCAGCCACAGCCAAACGGCAACAAAAAAATAGCTGGGCGTTGTGGCGGGCACTTGCAGTCCCAGTCACTCCAGAGGCTGAGGCAAGAGAATCGTCTAAGCCCAAAAGCTGGAGGTTGCTGAGAGCTGTGATGCCACAGTACTCTATGGAGGGTGACAAAGTGACACTCTGTCTCAAAAAAAAAGAATTTTCAGAGTTTGCATGAATGACTTTCTCTGCTCACAGAAAATCACTCTTCCTGTCAACCAGCCCCATGGATGGTGCTCACCATACTCGGCAGAATTCCAGGATAGCAGGAGTCATCTCATCCCAATAATGCCATCCCTCCATCTTTAAGACCCCTGCTGTCCCTCCTTGATCCCCTGGGCTCACCGGGAGGCAGGCACTTCCTGATCCTGCTCACCCCACCTCTGCTCCCACTGAGACAATCCCCCAGGGACAAAGACCCCCTAACTTCCTCCAAGTTCTTTGGCCCAAGAGACTCAAAAACTGCTCTTTGATTTCTCTACTGCGAGGAATTAACCTTTCATCACTAGTAGACTGGAAGTCTCATTTTCTCATAAATACAAAATTAAATACTACATATAACAGTGACTTTTAAACTAATAATCTTTTTTATTTCTGTATCCTGAGAATCATAAAGTGGATACTAACATGGTCTTTTCAACGTTATGTTTCCACTATACAACTTGTTTTAGGGAAAGTAATTAACCTGACCTCATCTCAGAAAGCTGTAGTTAAATTTAAAAAGCTGTCTTTCCATTTTGAAGTGACAAAATGTCCCCAGATCTATTCTTCCCTGAAAAGTACAAATACAGTGACCCAAATAGGAAACTCTAAACTCTAGGGTCCATTTCAGTGAAGCAGATTGAGCATAATTGAAATGGACCCTAGAGTTGGGACAGTTTTGTTTATGAGGTGGTCAACATAATGAGTACCCCATAAATTCTGGAAAATAGTCACAGAATGGGCACACACAGGCATACTACACCACAGGCTCTTTTATATAGTAAAGAAAGAGAGCCTTAGAGGAGGGGTTGCCTCTATACAGGCACACATTTTAAATTGTCTACACTCTGCTTAAATACCTCCAGGTGCCTTGCTTTTAACAGGGACACAGTAAGAATTGGCGAGAATAAATGGATCCACATTTGGGGACTTCAGATAAGTTTCCGATCCTTCACACTGACTTACTATTGAAACTTACTATTCATGTTTTCATGCCGCAGTAACTCAAGTTGTATTTTTGTTTTCGTTTTAATTCATAGAGCCAAAAGTAAATGATCAATTAACAACTCAGTTTGCTTGTTTGTTTTAAGCCTAGTAAAATGCGGGAAAAATTATTTTTCTCCTTCAACAGATACCCCAAAATTGTAAAACTTCATAGCCTGTGAATTTTCAAAAAATAATTATTTGGGGTTTTATCATGCAAAGTATGGAGACTCTCATTCTTAATGACTGCCACTGGGATAACGCCTATTTTCCAAACACTGCTTCAAAAACATCCTTCATTTTGTGAAAGTAAAGTAATCTAATTTAACTACCTATCTCAATTCATCTTTTCAAATACTAGTAAGAATGCATGCACTGGTCATAGTGTGGTATGTTTTCCCACAGAATTATCCTAAAGAAAATATTATGTGCAGAATGTATTAGGGAAACAAAGAAAAAAATAAAAAATTATTCTGAAAAATAAAACAACAAAGCATCCTAAACATTCTGGGCCCTTCACAACTGAGGGTGGTACAGAAGGCAACTCCTGACAGGCAGGAAATGGGCCGTTTTGTGCCCACAGGGACCTTCCTGCTGCCCCCTCCTACCCCACCTCCCCCACCCCCCAGTGCTACTGACCACATCCCTGGGTCCAGTTCTGCTCAGAGTGTTCCCACACCACTGCTGTGGGAACATCCAGCCAAGGGCATAGAGGAGCTTTGTAACAGGGACAGGCAGCAAACTCTTCTGGGAAAAGGGAGGAAAGAAAGAGCTACATCAAGAAAGGGATATCCAAAAGATATTCTTTCACCCTAAAAAAGACTTGACTGGATTTTCTAAAGGGCTCTCAAGCACATGTGTATTATAAGTTAAATCAAGATTAATTCATATCACACCCTTCAGTTCTTTCAGTGGGAACTATAGTGGTGGAAAGATAACTGTGACCTTAGAAAAGGTAACCACATTTTTAAAACCTCAGTTATTTCATCTGCAAAGTGGGAATAATAATATCTACCTCATCACATTGTCCTAAGGTTAATTTAGATAATGTTTGTGCAACTTTATTAAATTGCAAGTGAGAATGACTTTCTAATTTCCTTATTAAGTGATATTTAGTAAATCTAATAGGATAGTTTTTAAAACTCTAAATACCTCGCCACAAATGTGTTTAAATACAAAGCTTATATTCAGAGCCAGAATGATGACCCACCACCAACACCCTACCTCCCATGACCCCTACTTTTTCATTGACCTACAGATAAACTTTGACCTGTTGTTAGATAATCACACTTTTTCTGAAGATGTCTTGTTCCTTTTAGGAATGACAGCTTGACCCCAGAATCTGGAAACTGACATGGATCCATATACCCCCATTCCTGTGGCTCACCAATAAGAATCTCTAACCTTTGTACTTGATTTTTGTATATTGTTTGCAATTAGAGAATATTTGGGGCTGATAGGGAATTTTTTTAACTTGCATTTTAGTGGGTACTGACTATATTGTTCTAATGCACGGATTTGCAATTTGCTTCCTTTTTAAAAAAAAAAAGAGAAAAAGTCTCTTATTGGTAAGACTGGGACTATATTTTTTTCCTGAGTCTTATTCAGTAGGGTCAAATGTGGGATTGACTGTGTGGCACCAATTCCCAACACACTGTAAAGATCTCAAACTCGGAGGCAGACTGTGGAGTGAGCTACTAAACCAACCTCAACAACAGAACTAGAATAAGGACTGCCTACTGAAGATTTGATCCTCTGCACTTTCTTTCCCTTTACTTCCAAAAAATTAATTTTAAAATTTCAAGTTTCCTAAACTAAGTGTATCCATATTTTGTTTCACCTACAGAAACTAACATCTGCATACCAAGAGTGGCATCTTAGAGGAGGAAAAATCTACTTTCACTGCTTCAGAATGAACACAGACACACACAGTTGGAAGCAACAGACACACCTTAGCCAGCAGAACATCATTGTTTGACAAAGCCTAGTCTCTGCTTCCTGACACATTCTGAGATGAAAATTTCTAATTCCTGGAATCATATTACGTTAAAGGCAGGAATCGCATGGCTTCTGCCTGTTTTATATCTATATCAAAAGGTAATGCCAAAAGGCTATGGAAAGCAAATAAGCAGTGTGCAGATAATATGTGATATGTCAAATATAAAGACAAGGAACAGTGTTATTCCAATCAACAGCTACTAAGAACATCAAAATAAAAGGCGTTTGTAACTACTTAATCCAAACAGAGAAAGTACATTGGGAAATAATATTGATCACAATTAAACTGCAAGAGCCTTCATTTTTTTTGTTTTGTTTTTGAGACAGTCTCACTATGTCACCCTTGGTAGAGTGCCTTGGCATCACAGTTCACAGCAACCTCAAACTCTTGGGCTTAAGTGATTCTCTTGCCTCAGCCTCTTGAGTAGCTGGGACTACAGGTGCCTGCCACAATGTCCAGCTATTTTTTGTTGCAGTTGTTTAGCTGTTATGCAGTTGGCCCGGGTCAGGTTTGAACTCGCCACCTTCTATGTATGTGGCTGGTGCCGTAACCACTGTGCTACCGGCACTGAGCCTGTAGTGTTTTTGTCTTTTCTTGTTGTTTTAAACGGAAATATTTTTAATCCAAAAACTTTTGCCTAGAATAAGAAGTTCGGTATTTTGAAGTCATCCTTTCTGTTTTCTCATAGACATAAAGTGGGAATTTGCTTTACCTAAAAGTAAAAGGCCATTTCAGCCTGGCCACAGGAGAATTAGGTTTTCCTCTGGATCCTGCTACTTTCCAGCCTCAGGGCCTGGGATCCAGTCTTTTGACTTCTCTCATCTTCACTTTCTTCCTCTTTAAGATGGGGAAATTGATGTCCTTCCATCACAAGACTAAAGTGGCAAATACAAAAACTACATGGAAAAGAACTACAGAAACATAAAATAGTATAATCATCACAATTGGATTGTGATAGCTTTACAAATAGAAAATATTTTTCTATTTGTTCATTAACTAAGAAACCAAATAACCACCTTTCATTTACACATGTCTAAATCTCAACTCCATAGGCCATCACAGAGGAACAAGAAAATTACTTTAGGCAATGCAAAATTTAAAAATAATGCTTTCCCTAGAACCATTGAACAATCACTTGGAGTCATGCAGACTTTTTAGAAATAATTAAAATAGACTCAAGTTGCAGCCAGAAACGTTTAGTACAACATTCTTCAATGCAATGAAGTCTCAATGCAGAATTCTTAAAATTACTTGATTGGTGCACGTTAGTCTTAGATAGTTATCTCAATATATAGTTTTTAAGACGTAACCCATAATGCAAATTTTATCTAACGCAAAGCTTCCAAAATTAGATCAACAAACACCTTATTTTGCAAGAGCTGCCATACACGTAGTGGTCTGCCCTGATATCCACAGTCACTGAGAACACCAGCCTCCCTCATAAAGCTAAAGAGTTTCACAGGCATCTCTGCCAAATTTGAGAATCACTTGTTGAAGCCTTAATTATATATTTTTGTGTGTGTTTTCAGTATATATTACTTTTGTTTCTAATATGATTTATTACATTTAAAATTTTAATTATTTAAATTTAAATTTTATGTTTACTTATTTTAATTTTTATTAATGGTTGTGTTGAACAACCAGCTTGCAAAATTCCTGAAAATGTAATGATCCACTTTCACAAACTGGTATTCTTTGGCTCCAGCTCACCATGGAAGGGTTCTATTGGCTCTGGTTGCCGGCGTGATTAGGTCGATCGAACACACGCAACCACTTGCCAGTTCTCCATTGTTTTTGTCCTCCTCTTGGGGTCCAGAAGTCCCTTGCTGGCTCCCTATATCCTCACAGGGATGATTATAGGCAGATCCCACCAGCCAGAGATGCCTGGAGTCTTGTCTCCCCAGACTCACCGTGTCCAGTTGCCCTTAATTATATTTTAAACTCATTTTCATAATACTCACACTGACTTTGTGTTAAATTTTAATCCTATTTGAAATATTAGCAAATGAATAGAAAAGAACCTAGAAAATGCCTAGCACAGACATCGGTTTGCAGAGGATGTTAGGACGGAGCACTCAAAGTCCACTGGAACTTTGCAATTGAATTCTAGATTAGGAAGAAAAGGTGCCAAGAAGATTGTAACATTTCTCTAAATTAGCGGTTCTCAACCTGTGGGTCTCGACCCCTTTGGGGGTTGAACAACCCTTTCACGGGGGTCGTCTAAGACCATCCTGCATATCAATTTACATTACGATTCATAACAGTAGTAAAATTACAGTTATGAAGTAGCAACGAAAATAATTTTATGGTCGGGGGTCACCGCAACATGAGGAACTGTATTAAACTGTCGTGGCATTAGGAAGGTTGAGAACCACTACCTAAATTGTCTTCTTATGAGACAGAACAAGAAAATTACTTCAGACAACACAAATTTAAAAACAAAGCTTTCCCTAATGCTTGAGTGAACGTTTCCTTCACTCAAGCAGGAAAAGAAAGCAAACGTTCTTACTTTCCCCCTCCCTTCCTGAGTTCCTCGTACTCTAGTCTTTCATTCATGGGCCATAACATTGACCTGCAAACCCAATAATACTGCATATTTGCAAATGTATTTGAGAGAATCCGATGCTTATAACTACATAAATTAAACAAATGATATAAAAGCCATGAGCAAATTCACCTCTTTCTTATGAATGTACATTAAATGTTTCACATGTACTTTGTTCTCTGAGAATGATTTTGAGTGTTGCACCACAAATGAGTAAAGTGGGTTAAAAGTGTGTGAAAATTCAAAAGTGTTCTCCAGGGCAGGTCTTGTGACTTTGCTCAACCTCTCTGAGTCAGAGCCAATCACGTTACTAAAACTGAGCATTTACATTGGGGAAATTTTCATTTGTAATAGAAAGACATTCTCAATTTGGTAGATAATTTTCTTAATTTGGGTGTAACAGAAATAGATCAATTTTATCAGGACTCTTTGATTTCCAAAACTCTTCAAAACCAAAATAAAACACCTTTGAAAACTAAATGGTTCCCAGAAGATTTTGTTTTGTTTTTTTTTTTTATCGATATAGGCAAACTAACAGGAAAATGTATGTGAAAAAGCAGAGGACCTAGACTAGCTTTAAATTTTTTTGAAAAAGAAGAATAAAGCCAGAGAAGTCACATTGTTGGATTTTAAGAATTACTATAATGCTACAGTGATCAAGCCATGTCAATGGAACCCAATGGAGTTCAGAAAAAAAACTACACAAATACAGCCAGTTGATTTTTTTACAAAGATGCAAGGGCAATTCAATGAAGGAAAGATAGTATTTTCAACAAATAGTGTTGAAACAATTGGATATCCACATGCAAATAAAGAATAAAATCTTGCCCTAAACCTAACACCACAAATAATAATTAGCTGAAAATTGATCATAAACCTAACAGTGAAATCTGTGTTTTACAGGAGAATATCCTTAGGACCAGGAGAACATCACAAATGTTTAAGGCAAGATACTAATAAGCACACAGCTCATAAAATAAAGTCAACCAGTAAGACTTCATCAAAATAATACTTTTGTTCTGCAAGACACACTGTTAAAAGAATGAAAAGACAAAGCAGAGACTGAGAGAAACTATTTGCAAGTCACTTGACAAAGGACCAGTACTTTGAGTATATAAGAACTCTCAAAACTTAGTAAGAAAACAAAATTTTTAAAAAATGACCAAAAGAGTTGAATAGGTACTTCACTAAAATGTATGCGTAGTGACAAATTAAGCACACGAAAAGATGTTCAATATCATTAGTCATTAGAAAGACATAAATTAAAGCCATGATTAAATATCACTAAATATACATTAGAATGACTAGAATTAAAAATATTGACAATAGCAAGGGTTGGCGTGATGCAGGGTGCCTGGAACTTTCATGTATTGCTGATAAAATGCAAAATGGTATAGTCATTCTATAAAACCATCTGGCAGTTTCTTGCACAGTTAAACATACAGTTAACATATGACCCAGAAGTGACAAGTCTAGGTATTTAGAAAAATGAACACTTGTGCTCACACGAAACTTCTACATCAGTGGTTCTCAACCTTCCTAATGCCGCGACCCTTTGATACAGTTCCTGTGAGTCTGTGGTCTGTTGTGACCCACAGGTTGAGAACCACTGCTCTATGACAATTCTATTCATAAGGACCAAAAACTGGAAATAACTCAAACCCTCAACAGATGGTTGTTCCTCCACAGGTGAATGGATGAACAAACTATGGCACATCCATTACATAGATTCTATTCATCGATAAAAAGGAAAGAAATATTGACATATACAATGACTTAGATGAATCTCGAAGTAATCATATGGAATGAAGGAAGCCAGTTTCAAAAAATTAAATACTGTATGATTCCATTTATATGATATTCTTAAAAGAAGGAAACTGAATTGATGAGGAGCAGATCAGTGACTGCCAGAGCTAAGGGTGGGGGAAGGAGGCAATTTCAAAGGGAGTCTTTTGGGGGGTTGTAACTGAGCTCTATCCTGATTATGTCAGTGATTGCATACATTAATATATGTTAAGATTCCAAAAAAGACACATACATCTACATACATGCTCATAGCCACACTTTTCATCAGAGCCAGAAGGTAGAAACAGACCCAATGTCTACCAATGGATGAACAGATAAACAGATTAAAGCATATAAACACAATGGAATATGATTCAGCCATAAAAAGTAATGAAGTCTCCACACATTTTGTAGTGTGAATGAACCTCTAAAACATAACACTAAGTGGAAAAAGCCAGGGACAAAAGGTCGCTTACTATGTGATTTTATTTTGGTGAAGTAACCAGAGTAATTAAATCCATGGAGATAAAATGCAGCTTGGTGGTTGCCAGGGCATAGATGGGGAAGAAGGAAGCAACCACTTAACACGTGTTTTCTTAGAGATGATAACATTTTGGAACTCTATAGAGCTGGTGCTTTGCACTATGTCCTAAATGTACTAGATGCCCCAGAACTGACTACTTTAAAATGGTTAATTTCATGTTATGGGAACAACGCCTCAACCACAAAATAATCTAAATAATTCTATTTTACCATGATAATCTGAAAAATCATATTTAAAGCTACAAAAAGAAGGAAACTAGAAAAAATTAATAATAGTTGGTAACTCCACGTCCAGATTGCCTCCCTGAACAAAGCACAGAAGGAAGCGTTAGAATCACATTGTTAAATTCCAAAGGACTTCACGTTTCAGTGCATCAGGCTCTGTTCTTCCAAAACCATTCCTGCAAAATGCTCCCCCATAGTGGAAGAAATTTTTGTTCCCATTTTCTTTTAAGTATATCAAATTTTCTTTTCAGACATTACTTGCTTGATAATAATAAATATTATATTAATGATGTTTAAATTATTATTGTTTAATTAATAATAATTGTTTAGAGTGACCTACATCGTCTTTTGAAAATGTGAAAATGTGATTGTGTTTTAGAATATATCACTTGTTCATTTTTTTTTTTACATGACAGAATAGAGCCAAAAAGGAGGGATGTATTTTGCCTTTGAAGACTGAGGAATTCAGGGACAGGACCACTTTGTCTTCAGCGTCTCACCATTCCTGCATATCTTCGGTGATGCCCTTCCTCTTTGGCCCTTCTTGGGCTGGTTAATGCCTAGTCAGCCTCTAACACTCAGCTCTGAGATCTTCTCTTCAAGGAAGCATTCCCTGAACTTAGAGATGGCCACACAATCGTCTCCTGCCTTCGCACAGTGCCTTGGACGTTAAAAACAGTTAAACACATGAGATTTCATGATCTGCTCATGTGACAGTCTTCCCCTCCAGGCTGCGGGCTCCAGGAAAGGAGAAGACATAGCTTATTAATCATTGTCCTCTCCGGTAACTAACAAATAGTAGGCATTCAATAAGCATAGCTTGTTTGTACAGATTTTGCTGTATGTTTCTCACAAAAAAAAAAAAAAAAAAAGTCTGAATGGGTTTCTGGACAGGGCCTATTCTCTCCTTAATTTTGACAGGTTCTGTTACCCTTCCTTTTTTTTTTTTTTTGTTACCCTTCCTTTAAAACAAATTCTGATTCCCTAGGTTCTATGCTTTCTCCATAGCTCTAAGTTGGCCTCCCATGGATCCTTAATATATATTTGGAGCAAGACACTTTCTCTCTGAGGATACTGAGAGTTAGAACATTTATCAAGCCAGACTTCTAATGATCCCAGAATAGGAAGAGCTTTTGACTTCTGTAGTTCATGTGTACCCACACAGAATCCAACAGACCTGCTAAAATTCTCAGTAATACCTGTGAAAGAATCAAACTCTTAATCAACAATTTCCCAGGTTGATTCCGGTTTTACGGAACCCCCTTTTGTGTGTATCTCTCAAAGCAATTATCTAAGAATGCCTACCCAGAAACACATCCTAATTGCATCCTGGTTTACCCCCCTCACTTAGAACACACACAGCACTCAGCAAACTCTTCAGCACTTTCAAGGATTCATGCCCCTAAGAGTGCTAACGTTTAAGCTTTATTACCTGGTTGAGAACACCACTTCTGGGCCACCTCCTACAACTAAGATTAATAAGAACAGTACCTGATACTTATCAGCAGCCACTTGGTACCCTTGTGTATTATCTCGTTTTATAAAGCAAATACAATTATTGGCCCCATTTTGCAGACCTATCAGCTAGAGAAGCACGAGGCCCACTCCCTAAAAATAGTCCCTTCCTCAATGCTTTCTTAATGCCACTTGTCTTTTCAGGAGGCATAAACCAGTTGTACAGTGTGGCACTTAAGAATCTAAGTTCTGGGGGTGGCGCCTGTGGCTCAGTGAGTAGGGCACCAGCCGCATATACCAAGGGTGGTGGGTTCAAACACGGCCCAAGCCAAACTGCAACAAAAAATAGCCAGGCGTTGTGGCGGGCACCTGTAGTCTCAGCTTCTCAGGAGGCTGAGGCAAGAGAATCACCTAAGCCCAAGAGCTGGCAGTTGCTGTGAGCTGTGACACCATGGACTCTACTTAAGGTGACAAAGTGAGACTCTGTCTCTAAAAAAAAATAATAATCTAAGTTCTGGGCCAGGTGCCATGGCTCACGCCTATAATCCTATCACACTTGAAAGGCTGAGGTGAAGAATCCCTTGAGCTCAGGAGTTCTAGGCCAGCCTGAGCAAGAGTGAAACCCCATCTCTACTAAAAAAAAAAAAAGTATCTGGGAGTGAACTACTGGTGTACACCTGTAGTTCTAGCTACTTGGGAGGCTGAGGTAGAAGCATTGCTTGATCCAGGAGTTTGAGGTTGCTATGCTGTGAGTGAGGCTGACGCCATGGTACTCTAACCCAAAGGAAAGAGCAAGACTCAGTCTGAAAAAAAAAAAAAAAAAAAAAATTATAGGTCCTAAAGTCAGGCAAGCAGGCAACTCTGTACCTTCAGCCCAGCTCTGCCCCTCATGGGCTGTTACACAACTTCTCTAAACTTCTGTTTCCCTAGCTATAAAGTAAGCAACATTGTTATTATTATTATTGTCATTATTATTATTATTACTTTTGTGGTTATCTGCCTGAACCTTGAAGGGCTGCCTGTCAAATCCAAAAACAAATTTATCTCCAAGGCAGGTGATAGAAAAAAGTCTCTACCTCTGTGATTTTAGAGAACCACTAAAACCATGAGATCCCAAAGATGATACAGATTCCGGGAATTCTGTACCTACTTCTAGGAAGCAATTTAGGAAATGACAGAATTGGTTTGTTACATTTGAAGCCTATGGAAGCATATGGGCATTGAACCTGTATAAAACAGGAGCTGTAAGTGCCATAACTGTAAGTTTGCTCCGTATGCTAGACAAAGCCACTTCGATCTAAATTCACCAAAGCTTAAGCAGAATAAGGGATAAAATTTGTTGTTACTTCAGAACCCACAGTCTTGCCTAGAGATTACACACAATTCTGATAGTTCTTAAAGGTGGGCAAAGTTAAAATGGGGAACAAAAAGGAGCCCAAATTGTTCTTCACCACTGTTCCTTCAGCCATCAGTGCCTGCAACAAATATTTTGGGTTTGCATAGGGAAAAAGAGTAAGAAAAAAGAGATCAGAAGCATAAAAGTTGGTGGAAATGTGCAAATCACTCACAAAATGTGTGTGCAGTAGAGTAGTAAGCTGCAAGTACAGCAATATCATCAGTATTCTAAGATGATGGGCACTTTCTAATCTTTCCAGATATTATGACTTTCAGTCATTCTTTTAAAAATAAAACATCAAAATGAGCTGTGTATTTTTAAAACTAAAATAAAACATTTTTTCAAAATTACTGCACAAAAGGAAATGTCTTCTTTCTGTAAGTGAAAAAAATTTCTGTTGTTGTTATTAGTGAAAATGTTCTGTTATTCTATTTCTATTACCTGAGGTTCTCTTAATTTGATAATGTATCATTAAATTAATTTTTCATTATTATTTGGAGTATTTTGTGGTACTTTTCTCCCAAGACACCTTAGGAAATTTGCAATCCCACAAACCTGATTTTTGTTTAGTTAAGAAGCTACCGTTCTGTTAACTATTTCTGTGATATTAATAGCTCCTAATATCTCCAACAACATTCCATTAAATAGCATTGGGGCGGAAGAAAGAATTTATAAGTTGGTCCTACCAAATAGCTGAAGTTACTAATATGTCTTTTTAAAAAGAAAAAAGCATATAATTTGTTTTCACAATTTCATATACATTTCACACTGGGTGACCCTAAAATCAAGATCTTTTTTTTTTTTTTTTGAGAAAAGAAAGTTTCCCAGCTCCAGAATATGATTTTGTTAAAATGCAGAGCAACTGAGTACGTCGTTCAATAATGGACTTTTTACAAACGCAATAACTTTTATATTAATAGCTACATTCTGGAACAGTATGTCAAAAAGCTGCACAACAGATTCTTCAGATCTATTACTGTCCCTCCAAACAAAAGCTATTATGCACAAATGCAACATCAAACAGCAATCTGTATGTTGCAAATAATCCAAACAGAATTCTCCGGGGCTTTCTTAAAAGCTGGCCATGTCCTGCAATTACAGAAATATATTCGACCTATCTACAGACATTTACATGGGTGCTCAGGTGCTCAGGTCCTCTGCGGTCTTACCCAGACACCCCAGGGAGAGGCTGGAAATATTGTTTAAGTGGTTTTGCTCATGCCTTCAAAGAAGGCCTTAGTTGATGCTATTCTTTTGTTTCTTATAATGACCAATAAAAGTGAAATCCAAAAATATACATCCTAACCACACTAATAGAAAACCGGCCAAACCTCCAATCAGCCCCCAGCCCTACGACTAACCACCTCTCTGTCTAGGTGACACCTGTAACTCTCTGCTCTGTGCTGTTGCCAGGGCCAGCTCTCAGCTGCCTGTCTCAGAGGGTGTTTCAGTAACCAGGCACAATGGAGAAGCCAAGAGCTACGTTTCTGACCTCACTCTGGATCTCCTTGTTTCCACAGGCATGAGGAATGGGGGGAGGAAGAAGGTACTGCTCACCAAATTTTTCCTATTTGGGCACAGTTCTTGCAGGCTAATTTTTTCTTTCCTATAAGAGAACTTTCCTGCATGGGTAAACATGTTTGTCTTTAAGGGTAGTTCTAGGAGTGATCGTGCATAGTTCAGCCAGCTCCAGATGACTCAAGTGACTCTCTGGCATGCTAATGTTTGAAAATGCCATATTAGTGCCATATTTGGCCCTTTTACTAGGAATTTGATTTCAATGCAGCCTCCAAGCCCCAACCCCTCCCACCCTCTCCTACTCCTTTATGTATATATGTTGCATAATTATGGAGCAGTGAGTATTTATCACCTTTTCTGGGCAGTAAGCAGAAAGAAATACAATACCATTACTTCCAGTTACTGCCTTTCCCAAGATAATTAGGTAACGCAGTGGAGAACGCCTCGGTAAGCCTAATGCTGTTCAAGTTAAGTGATTGACAAGGCTCTGTCTGGCTGCTCTATTAACTGTTTCATTTTGTTGCTATTTGCAGTTTGCTTGGCTAATACTCCGAACAAATACAGACTGTTTCTTTAGCCCCTTTTTTCTCTTTGACCTTCTCCTGCCCATTTTCTTTGACTCACTTCAAACTGCCTTGAAAAGGCCTGTTGAATGTGCACAGTCCATCAGAGGCCCAGGTTCGTCCCTACCCTTGCCCTGAAAGCCTTACTTCAAAGATGGGCCGCATTCTTTAATTGCCCTTTGAATTAATATCAAAGGGTCACAATGCGAGTGCCAAAAGAGAAAGGGGCTTTAATGAAGCAAAGAGCTGCCATTCATTTGCAGATAAGCACGTTTTTATGCCTGAATGGTCACCATGGCTGAAGGCTTCAAGAAGAGGAGGCTGGCCTGTAAGGACTTTTCCTTAAGTAGTGATTAGTGCAAACAAACAAAAGTAAACAAATAAAAAAAGTCTACAAACAATGACAACAGAAAATAAATAAGGCTGAATTTTGGAGCTATACATTTCCCTCCCTGACTTTCACTTTAAAAAAAAAAAAGTGTCACTTAATTAGCAAATCCATTCACCATTTTTAATTCCATATTTCAACATTAAAATTCCCAGGGCGGGGTTTAACAACATGGCTGAGATAAAGTATTTTCAGTCTGAAATTTTGTACTATGGGTAACACACAAGGGAATGCTATGACTTTAAAATGTAGGGTAAAATCTTACTTTCACAAAAAAAGTTCCCAGTAAGCTCAACATAATTACTTCTGATATGAACATTTGTGTTCAAATTATTGATATTTGATTCTTTCAGTACAGAGAATTTAGTTGAGCCTAACATGATAAAACTTAATCTATCTATACATTTTGACCATCTTTTCCATTTCTTTCAGGGAAATCAATAGTTAGTGGTCACTGTCTGTCTTCCTTGTCCCCTTGTAACACTGGAGCTTCACTTATAGGGTAAGAGACCAACAGCACCAGAGGTCAGCCCAAGGTAAAATACAGCTGAAATCATAAATGATTACAGAGTGAAACTGTAAGCCACGTTTCCCCTCCTCATCACTCTCCTTTCAGAGAGGTGGATGATTAAAGAAGAATTTCAGTCCTGGTGAATTATCATCTTAGCCAAAGCTCCGACTAGCATCTTTGGTGCCTAGCGACAAACTAGTTGGTTGGCCTCTGGTAGACATAACATTCAGAGGACTGCCTACACCTTTATCTCTTTGCCGTCTGCCTTGGTAAACAGAGTTTGTGTTACTCTCAATGACATACAAGGCAGGTCCTTGCTCAGATTCTTTAGTCTCCAAAAGGGAGTTGCCAACTTTGAATGCAGGCATTCAAAACTGCCTCCACTACATTAAGAAAAAGAGAGAGGTTTCCCTTATATTTGGGAAAATCAAAAGCATCTTCTCCTGATTGGCCTCATTTTCCATGATCTTATCCATCTAGTGCAGGAGTTGCCAAAATAAAGCGAGAAGAGGGCAGCAAATAAATGTCAAAGAGTCAGCCAAGCTGCACAGATTTCCAACTCCTTCCAGAGAAACTCCTTTCCTGGCCTGCTGGGCCTTCCAATCTTATGACATGAGCCAACAGGCATCAGAACAATGTGGAAATCAAAAGACTTATTTTGCCCAAATCTAAACCTTTAAAAGCAGTTTCTCTCATACCAGTTTTTCCCTAGATCAGCATCAGTGTGCAGCTTTTCAATAAAGCACTGTTGTCCCAGCAACTAGGTTCCATATGTCCTGAATACAGAATTAGTTCCATATATTTTGGGCTGACCACAGGAAGATCCACTTACTCCATGTTAAACTTTACTCTAAGAAAGCAAGAAGACAAACCAGCTTCCAAATTTTGTTCAAATGAGTAAAAGAGCAACCAGCAGATTCAAAATCTACTTGTTCAGAATTTCCTAGGTGTTTGTGGTCACTAATACATCACAATAATCCATTGAGATAGTGGAGCAAATATTATCACCTTCACTTAAGAGGAATCCAACTCAGATTGGATACTTCCTTTTCCATGATCACATACCCATTCAGAGAGAGAGACCCGAGGCAAAAACCAAAGTCTCTTAACCTCCTAAAATCTTAGATAAAGCCATGGTGATGTCAGCACTAGTTCAGGACAGCTCAATGTTCTGGGGATTCCTTGCCAAAATCCAAAAGTAGAATGAACTTCAAGATATTGCAAAACCAGCTAGACAAGACACAAGGAAAGTGTTTGGACAATGTATTGCAATGTTTCCCCATGATGATATAATAATATCAATATAACCTTTGATGAACTGCCTCCCAAAGGTAATGATGATGTGGATGTGGATGGGGTAGTGGTGATTATATCTTACATCTTATATCTTACCAGGGCTTTATACTTCTTAAAGTGTTTTTATACCCTCTATCTGATGTGGTTATATCATGCTTTGAGTTGAAAAAAAAAGTTTTTATCTCTCTTAAGCACCAAAGAATGAGGCACTGTGCTTGATGTCAAATGAAGTAAAGCAATTTGAAGCTTTTAAATCTAAACAGTCTCATCATTGATGTTACCTCAGTAATGGGTTGCTTATTTCCTATGTAATTCTCAATAAAACCGAGGGACATTTGATACCCACGTAAAATTTAAACTCTCAAGGAACAAATCATTCAATGACAGCATTCTCTTCTCTAGCCACCTTCCATCTGCAGGTTGGAAAAAAAAAAAAAAAAATGGTGCTTCTGAAATTCAGTTCCATGTGAAAGACCCCTTCTAAGGCTTAACCTGCAAGCTGCTAAAGTCCAACAGGAAAGGTGTTCCAACTTCACGAATAGCTGTTTTATGGAAGGACTTGCCCAGACTTCAATGAAGCCTTGTCCAGATGCCTGTGGGACTGGGCTCTCTCCTGAAGCTTTCACTTTCTCCATGTCACCCAGTCTAATCACAAAGCCACTCAAGTTGCGTGCAACCATCCTATCCAACAACACTGATGCGTAATCTGATGAATGTTTAGTTCAGGAGAACACTGCATAGTAGCCTCCACTGTTTATCTCTCTCAGGAATCAGAGGCACACTTGGAAGAAGCTGGCCCCCTCAATGAAGAAAAAAAAAAACTGGAGCAAGCCATCCTGAAATTTGTACTACAAAAGTTGTATTAGCTTCCCTTCCTTAAAAATGTAATTATACTTCTAATCTTGCTGCCACTTCTCCCAACCACCAGCATTTTTCCCAAGCATGGAGTGTTATGTCAACTAAAGAGGCTTAAAGGGGAAGAAAATGTGATCTAAACAAATCTCTAGGAGCAGACATCCCGCTGTAGCCTTCAATGGGTAACATTTGTTATGAAGTAATAAGAATTTGCATAATTTTGGGGAAGACTTTGTTTTCAAAGTCATTCTCTCTTTCACCTGCTTAGGCCTTTCCCGTGTATGGCTTTGGTTAAGTTTTGTTGATGGAGGCTCATGTTTAACCAACTGTTTTTAATTTACAAATTAAACTTGTCAGAAGTAGAAATCCTTCCCTTGGAACTCTTCCAATATGTCAAGAATTAATTCTAATGAAAACGGCATTGCCTAAATGCACGATGGCCAGTCACTTATTTTATTTACACAAAGTCCTTCTCAGTTTCTTTGATAAAAGCAGCTAAATCTTTTTCCTCTTTCATGTTTTGTCAGCACTTGATTCCTTTTGTCCCTTGGCTATTTGCCTAGCTGTGGACAATAAGGCAGGAAGAATAGAAGCAGATTGTTGGAATGGCCCTCAATAAACCTAATTATGACATGTTGACTGCCCTCACCATGACACAGTCAGGGGACCCAGGCTTATTCAATTACCCTTGCCAGGTTTCTCTTTCAGACCTAAAGTTATCCTTTGACTGTTTGTATTTCTGAACAGTATTCATGTTCATTGTGAAAGAAAATCCCCTGGACTTTGAGGGGTTTTTAAGTTGATGCTGTTATTGTAGCTAATTTTTATTAACTGAATGATAACATGATAAAGAAATAGACTTTTGTTATGTAATAAGAACAAATCAGTGTGTGCTTAAAGTTACACCTTTCTTTCCTTTCTCTTCCAGCCAGCCTGGCAGGACATGTAACCTGAATTAATAAACAAAATAATTTCTTCAACCTGTATGTACCTTACAACACGATCCTGAGTGTAGCAGTACAGAACAGGGCTATGGATTCATTGTGATTCTTCTTAACTTAAAAAATAATAATAACCACATGATTTTGGTGTGTGTGTGTTTTTGTTTTTGTTTTTGTTTTTGTTTTAAGCACCAAGAAGGTTCTTTGCCCTATTAACACCAGAGAACATAAGTTCATTGGTACCTTTACGCTAACAGCTATTTCTTCAGCTGTTGAAGGTAGACAGGATGAACAGTATTTAATTAAAACTCTGAGAAGCCCTTTCCTCCTCAAACAGATTGTACGGAGCTCATGCCAGTGGTTCCTGCAAAGCCAGTGTATAAAAGCTGGGTGTCAAGTGAACAAAAGGGGAGAAAAATGAAGGAATGCCAAAAATCAGCTCCTGATCCATCCTGCCTTTTAAGTCGACTAGATCTGAAAGAATTAATATTCGATTGTATTTAAAGTCACACAAAGCTTAGCCAGGATGCCTTGTTTTATAGTTATATCACCTTTGGATAATTTCTTTTTCTTCTTTTTTATTTTTTTTTTCTGTTGGGAAACTCATTGTTCCATTTAGGTGATTTGGCAGCTCTTGGAACTATCATAGAATAAAAATTCAACTATGATATTGCAAAGTAGTTACTTATAATTTTTTTTTAATTTGCTCCTTAATTCATTCCCTTCGCTAGCAAATTTCCATCATTCCCAAAAAAAGCAGGTCTAAACTGCAATCTGTCCTGCAAGTAAATTTGGAATTTGGTATTTATTTGGTTTCCCCGGGAAATTACCTTTTTAATCCCAATGTGAGAATCAAACATACAAAAGACTTGTGAAATAAAACAAACAGATTTTGACTGCACACACTCTAACCTCCGTTCTGTTCTGCTGCTCCCTCTCCCCTCAAATATAACAGTTTCATTTTATCCAAATTCTGAAGGTGTATTCCTAATTGCAAATGTCCAAAATGAATTGTCTAACAAGGTCTTTAAGCATTATTAATACAAATAATTTTCGTGAAATATACACTTATTTTGAGAATATCATGCTACAGTTTTCTTTTAGCATTTTTTGATTTCGATTTCTTTAATGAGTATAAATTTACCTTTATATTTACATTAAAATCTCTCTGAACAACTGCAAAAATAAGCACAATGATACTCTAGCTATAAATAAAAAATACCTCTTTCAATAGCAGAGTAGAAAATAGTGAATGTCTCACCACTGTAGAGCTAAAAGTATTCTTCCAAAACGTTCAAATTACTTTAATCAGCAAATGTGACCTCCTGTATAAAGAAAGGTTTTTTAAAAAGTCTGCTTTTGCTACTTTAGGGTGGAAATGTTATTAAAATATCCAAGATGTCTCAATATTTTAACCTGAAGCATATGTATTTTTGCATTCCCTAAAATGTTTTAATGTTTTTATATAGTTAAACAGAATAACAACTCTTCTTCGAATCTCAAGGAGCACTTCCCTAAGAAAACATGAAAAAAAATAAGTAGAGGAAATCAAATACTCGGATCGAGTACTGCTCACCACCCCAAACTTGGCAAAGCATTCTAAGTGCCTGCTGATTTAAAAGTTATACAGTTATCTTGCTATTCAAACTGTATTAAACTTCTCCAAGCCTGTTGGAACCCAATTCATGTGACAGTATAATTCAGAGTTTTGTCTGTGGATATGGGAAGAGGAGTCAATAATTTGAATTGTTTTGATTTGCAGGGAGTTACTCAACAAAAATTCTAATGTTGGCTAAAAGTGGCTGAGATCAGATTTCTTCCTTAATCTAAAGGTCAAGTCATGACTGTTTCCTTTATCAAGTAAAAATTTTCATTTTGATTCAAGTTCCAAAATCGCCATATATTTGATCTGAGTATGGGATAGTCACTAAGAAAACTCAGTCTTTCATATGGTAAAGACTTACTATTCTGAATGCAGAAAGAGATACCGTTGTTTCTTCTAATGTTCTCATTTCATAATGTTCAGCCTCTATTTTAAAAGATTGGCAAATATTTTACGGTAATATTTGCTTGCGTCTATGTTCACAAGCCTATTTAAGGTAAAGAAACTACAGCGAAACTTGAGCCATATAAATCAGGTATATAAGAAAAATTATACATGTAAATATTAATTTGGATATTTTATATGCTCCAAAAAGTCCTTAAACAAAAATCTAGAGTTTTAGGATGTATTTTGCATTATTAATTTTATCATCCAGTCTTTGGGATTAAAATTGTAACATTTGAATGAATCATTACCTATTTTCAGATGACATACCTAACATGTGATTACATTATAGCTATTGACTTTTGAAAATAATCTTCCTCCAAAAAACTAAAATAGTAAGAAACTGGAGAAAAAAACAGTAAAAGCTCCTCTTGGTAGGCTATGATATTTTGTCTCGAATTGCTTTCAATGTAATGAAAAATATTTCTTACCTTCTTTCTAAGTTTCTAAAATGCTTCACAGCAAAGTTTTTACCAAAGTAATAACTTTTCAGATTTGAAATTATCCCGTTTAATTACCACGAGTTTTATCTCAAACTCTGTTTTGTGTGGAAAATTTTAATTGATTGAAACAAGACTCTTTAAAAAATGTGTAAGTGTATGTATTCGTTTTACTCAGAGGCAAAAAGGCAGAGAAAGAAAAAATCTTGTTTGCTCTATTCAGTTTCTAACAACTGCTAAGTGTGGGACTCGAGGGTGTTAGTGGAGTTTAAGATTGAACTTAGAACCAGCTGAAGTGAATGCACCATTGTCTGATTTTCTCCCCCTCTTTCTTTAAGCTCAGACAGTTTCTAGCTTTGGGGTGGTCAGTAGCAAGAAAATCTGTGTGTCCCTCTCTGAACACAGACACAAATTGTCTAGGCACAGAAACTTTGAAAGAGGGAGCGTTATCTTCCTGCTTTACCCTCCTGTGTAAGCAACTATTTTTCCTAGCAGAATCAAAAGAAGCTCTTTAAATAATACCTGCAGACCTTTCTAGCCCCTTCTGGAAGCCACAGCTTGGCCAGGAGGTACGAGGAAACATGCATTTCCCCACATGAGTGAGGCAGAGTTGGTGTGGCCACCTGTGTGACCACTGAGCAACATTTTTTCCAGCAGGCTTTTGTTCCTGCCTGCTTATTCCAGCACCTAAAGGCATCCTTGTCCTCCAAGACAAGACAAGGTAGGGCATGCTCACCTTCTCAGACATGGAGGAGCCACAGCTCTCTCCACGCTTCCCTCATTCCCTGGTTGCCTGGAGGCCACACTGTTTCTTCTAGCAGCTGCTTGAGGCTTTTACAGAGCAGGACACGGCACAGCTCACTCTTACTCAGGATAATCTCAAACTACTGAGCTCAAGGGATCCTCCCGCCTCAGCTACCCAGAGTGCTGGGATTACAGGTGTGAACCACTGCACCCAGCCTGTTCCTCATCTTCTCGTGAGTGGTGGTCCCTTCAAGGATGGAGGCCATTCATAGAGTTAGGACCACATAGGTAAAATGCTAGACCCAGACTTTGCATCCTTGAAGTAAATGAGATAAGGTACGAGAAATGAAAACATATCCTGGACATGCTAATGTGCAGGACACGTGTGAGGGTAACTCTGCTGCTGGTGTTTCCTACTCACACAGACTCTGCTGACTCACCACTCACACGGAAGTACGCTGTCCCTACCCACCCCTGCCAGACAAGGGGAGATGCAGTTTTAGGGGAGATGAAGCTTTTATAACTTAGGGGCCCCTGTTGAGAAATAAATACCAGGGCAGTGCCTATGGCTCAAAGGAGTGGGGCGCCGGCCCCATATGCCGGAGGTGGCGGGTTCAAACCCAGCTCCGGCCAAAAACTGCAAAAAAAAGACAGAGAGGGAGAGAGAAATAAGTACCAGTGTACCTTTACAAAAATCTAATGACAGGAAGATATTTGGGGGGCCCCTTCCCACGCAGATTGAGTTCCATAGGCTCACTAGCTGTACAGTGAACCCACCTAAAGAAACGTGGAATGTTTCTCGGTGCTCACATCTAAGGTCATTACCTAATATTTATAAAACATAAGTTGAGTCTAAGTGGCCATGCTGAGGTCTCATAGGAACCCAAGATCATTTCAATAGTCCACCAACACAGCAGGCTATTCCTGAAGCCCAGACACCATATTACAGATGGAAAAAATCCCAGCTGCTCCACTGGGACATCTGTGGCTTACATCCTCCAAAGAGATTTACTTCTGAGGCTCTCAAGGGTCCCAGGACTAAGCACCTAGGAATCTCTCTGGCCAGAAGTCCTCACACCTAGTAGATTCACAATGGATGTTCTTTGACCCTACTTTTCTTGACAAAGGGAGTTACATTTCTTCAGACCTCTGACAACTGTCCAGGAGGCACTAGAACAGTGGTTCTCAACCTGTGGATCATGACCCCTTTGGGGTTCTCCTGCATATCAGATATTTACATTACGGTTCTTAAGAGTAGCAAAATTACAGTTATGAAATTGCAATGAAAAGAATTTTATGGTTGAGGGGCGCCACAACATGAGGAACTGTATTAAAGGGTCGCGGCATTAGGACAGTCGAGAACCACTGCACTATAAGACGTAGAACTCACGCCAGACCTCTGCTTCTCCGTGAGAGTTTTGGGCTGCATAGCAAGTGAGCCCCACAATGCCCTCTAGTCTGTGGCTCTAGGCTAGAAAGATCCTTTGCATCCTTCCTTTGCTCTTTGCCAATGATCTCTGAGGACAAAAGCCAAGGCCTTCCCTGGCACTGTGGCAGTGGGAAAATCTCGTGTGTGGTGGAGGATGCTGCCTCGTCCGGACAGTGCCATGGGGCACCTTGAAGGTCTTGCTCACAGACAAGGGCCTCCCTCGTTGCCAAACTAATCCTGTCCTTCCACTGTAAAGACAGAATCTGTTGAGGTGTGAATTTGGGGGCTTCAGGAAACCAATCCCTTGTGCCTACCAAATCCTTCCTACATGAACACCCAATATGCTACCTTTAAGGGTTCATTCCTCCATGCTGACTTGTTAGCTGTCAGTCCTTTAGAAAAATCCCCCTACTTAACTAGTCAAAAGCATAACCAGCCGAGTTTGCTGTGCGAATGAGGTAGAGCGGGTGGAAGCAGATGGGGAGTTTGTGGGGATGGAGTGGGGCATGTGTGTGTGTGGAGTATAGGGGTGCACAAGGCAAATGGGAAACAGAAAAGGAGAAGTAACAGCTCCCCCCCAAGGTCAATTCACAGGTCTGTGTGTGGAAAGAAAGTAGGGGGAAACCATTTTCAAAGGATTCAGCAGAGGAGAGTCAAAAGTGTAGGAGAACTTCAGACATGCCCGTGAAAAGTCCACACTTGTTCTGGTAACATCTTTTCCTGTAAATTATAGGAAAATTCCAGTTTGAGTGACAGTTCTTTTTATTTTTCCTAAACTTTTTCCAAAAGGATTTTCCAAGTACCAGAAATTTCAATGTGAAAGATAGTCATTGTCTTACCTAATAAATTTAATTTGGGTTTTCATTTAAAAGAAAAAAAGAAAGAAAAAGAAAGGATTCATTTCAGGGGAAAAATCGTTAGTTTAAACTAGTAACATTAAATTACAGTAATTCAATAAGAAGATGAAAGTTAGCCAACAAACAAGGATTCAGACCAAATTTGGTTCTCTATGTCTTTCATACTTTGTAATGAAGAAATTATTCCTCTCCTTATCTGACCAATGTATATGCTGGTGCCTCATTAGAAATATAAGTTTGCTCGATGTTTCAGTTTCCCTAAAAGCGACAGGCAACACAAGAAAAGGGTATGCTAGGTAATGGGTACTTGCTTTGACCTCCACGAAAGCCGTATTCTCCACTCTCCATGGATCACTCCTGAGCCTCTTACAAAAGCAAGATGAGACACCCATCCCATCTACCCACTGGCTTTACATTCAGGAATTCCTCCCAAGAAGACCAGATTACGCTTTCTGTAGGCAAGGAGAAGCCAAGGCCCCAAAAGTTCTCTGAAAATCCCAGAAACTGAATCCAAGATAGATCAGGCCTTAGGTCTCCACCTTGACCTCTTACCTGGAGCCAACTCTCTATAGAATAAGGACTTTCCCAGTACCTGGTATTCCTCTAGCGCAGGGGTCCTCAAACTACCGCCCGCGGGCCACATGAGGCGGTGTGATTGTATTTGTTCCTGTTTTGCTTTTTACTTCAAAATAAGATATGTGCAGTGTGCATAGGAATTTGTTCATAGTTGTTTTGTTTTTAAACTATAGTCCGGACCTCCAACGGTCTGAGGAACAGTAAACTGGCCCCCTGTTTAAAAAGTTTGAGGACCCCTGCCTAGCCCCTGTACTCGCTCTGTGTAGTTTCTAACCTAATGCTAAATCCTTTCCTCTTTCAGACAGAAATTCAGCAAGTATTTAGAGCTTGGCTGGCCCAGGGACCAAAAGCAGACATTGGCTTTTAGTAAGAAAGTATAGAAGTTGCCTTTCAGCTTCACTCTGATGTATGTGTGTCATGAACACACGTGCCCTGAATGTGCCTTGTCTGTATGAAAGCCAAGCATACCTTCCACCTGGAAAGTTTCCACACTGAATAGTTTCCCCAATCATATTCTGCTTGGGCGTGTTGCGAGCCCACTGGGCGCACTGTGGGGAGGCCTCCATTTATTTGCTTGACTTCCAGCAATGGACTCTCAGCTCTCTTTAGAAATGGTCTGAAAGTCTGTTTAAGAAAACTCAAAACTTTCCAAATTACAACCAACAATTCCAGACACTGAGGTCTCATTTACTTGGAAATCATGAAATGGAAAATTGAAGCATTTTCCCCAGATAAATTCATGGTTCACTTCCTATTTTAGAAAATTGCAAGTTTATAAATTGGAAGCAAAGGGACTGCTCTACCCCACGAAACACCTGCTCACCAACATTAAGCCAGACCCCTGGAGAACGGCACTGCTTGCCGCTTCCCTTTACCTGTGTAAGGAATGACAGTGTGGTGATCTGTTGTGAGTCTAAAGTTTGATCACTTTGCTAATACAGCCCCAGACGCAACTTAGTTTATGTGATCTGAATTTTTATTGAGAACGTCACAGCAATAAGACCAACAGATCAAAATTTTCCCTGATGATATTGATCATCTCTAGGCCTCTCTTTTTATGTGGAAAACTGCATAGTTTTACAGGTAGTGATCAAATGCCACAAATTATGAGCCTGATTCAATCCTAATTATGCACAGAGCTAGGAGAAGAGAGAAAAAAGCTGCTTTTGATTTCTCCCAGCTCTTTGTAAATGCTCTTAATACCAGCCCTGTTTACATCCCCTAACTGACTGCCTTAGATTTCCACAAGCAAGTCAGAAGGAAAGTAGAAAAAGAGTGGAGGGCACCCACCTAGCTGACAGTCTTCTATCTGAGCACAAAGGGAAGTTCTAGCCTTATGAAAATGCACCCTCCTGCCTGGAGACTGGCGGGCTCTGTGCTGCGCGTTCTGGGGCTAGCCGCAAAAACAGTCAGAAAAGAAGACTTATTTTTATTTATCTGTTATTCTTTGAAACCAAATTAAGATTTTGATTTTCAGAAATAAATCCTTCACCCTGGTTTGTGCTCCTTTTTCTAAAAGGCCCATTCCTAAGAAGGAATGACTTGAAACATTAACTTCCTGATGTTCACTGGCATTGAGAACTTCAGTTTTCTCAGAAGGATTTTGAAAGGCTATTTTCAGAGTCCAGCTTTTTCTGGCTTATTCTTTTAGCTAAGTCAAGTAAGTATTCAGCACCATCAACAACTGAATTTCCAAGCATCAGGTTTAAAGGAAAATAGATTAAAGTGATTTGAGGGAGGCAAGGTTTGTGGGGAAAAAAATGTGAAAAATATTTATGCATACAAGGTAATGAATATAGAGGTCTTTCCAGAAAGTATCCAGCCATTTACAATGACAGATAGAGACTGATACTTGTATACTCTCTAAAAATTCACAGAATTAAAAACCAACCATTACTGAACTCAAGAAACCAGCCTAGAGCACCAGTTAGCACTTCTAAAAAATGAGAAATAGAAGATCAGATTTCATTACTGCTAAGCTGCTCTCTTACAAGTTAAAACCTAGTATAGTGAACTTGGAAGACAATTCCTCTTTTGTAACTAAACAATCAGAATACGTATCCTCTAAATTGTTATAGAGCAATCTGCAATTTTTCTGGCACAGAAAGAAAAATAAAAATTCTTAAAGAGATTATTTTTGATGGTGGTCAAATTAAATAAACAGGAAATAAAAGAAAGAAAGAGAATAAAAGGGGAACCAATAAGTCAAAAAGAAAAAGTTTTCCTTGGATTTAGAGAATTTTCCATTCGGAGAAACAATAAATTACCAGAGGAATTTCCAGAAGGGGGTCACTGTTAGCAGAACAACTCAAAGCAGTAATTTCAAAACCTACGCTCCAACTCAAGTACCAGGGTAGAGAAAAGTATCTCATTTTTGTTCCGCATGTGCTGCAAAACAAACTCACTCAAGCTTCATGCTTTCTAAGAACCCCTTTACCATTTGTTCCCAATGCAGAACTCAAATTCCACCAAAGTTACCAGAATTACAAATGTCATTCCCAGAGGAACTATTTTACAAATAAATTCACATAGGTACCAAATGGTGCCGTTAGGTTAGAAACTATCTAACTGTTGTTCAATAAATTATCCTTTGCGGACACAGTGGAGTACTATGCAGCTATACAAAGCTGAAACTCAACTGCAAGCGCTGATGTGGAATAACTGTTGAGATATATTCTAAAGTGAAAAGAACAAAAAAAGCAATTTAGCAACACAGGCTACCACTCCTGAAAAAAGTGGGAAGAGAATTTCTTTTCTTTCTTTTTTTTTTTTTTTTTTTTTTTTTTTTTTTTGTAAATCAAGATTT
>CAUYPK010099821.1:0-12117 GCA_963574355.1 Loris lydekkerianus | reverse complement strand
GGGCTGTCTGCTTGCTTTACTCACTATGTTCTTGGCTGTGCAGAAGCTTTTTAGTTTGATCAGGTCCCAATAGTGTATTTTTGATACTGCTTCAATTGCCTGGGGAGCCCTCCTCATAAAATATTCACCCAGGCCGATTCCTTCAAGAGTTTTCCCTGCACTTTCTTCAAGTATTTTTATAGTTTCGTGTCTTAGGTTTAAATCTTTTATCCAGTGGGAGTCTACCTTAGTTAATGGTGAAAGGTGTGGGTCTAGTTTCAATCTTCTACAGGTTGCCAACCAGTTTACCCAGCACCATTTCTTGAATAGGGACTCTTTTCCCCATTGAATGTTTTTAATTGGCTTGTAACTGACTCATTTTATATGCATCCTATGGGCAATTTCCCTACAATGACAGTCGTCCAATTAGAAAGGTGGTATGAAGTCAGTCCCCAACTTTAGTTAGAGTTAACACCACTTTGCCCTGCAGGGGATTCAGATCAGCAGCTGACTCACTGGCTAGGGTTGTTAGGGATGACAGACTTCTCCCTGGGAGCCCTGGTGGGATCTGCACTATCACTAGTATGTGCTGCCATACCTGGATTGGGGCAAGGTCAGCAGAGAAATGAGGAGAAAACTAACTGGTTTTTAAGACATCCCTCATGGTATGGAATTTGTGCAGCAGGCTGACAGGACCCTAGGGCATGGTTGAGGTCAACACTGCAGGCTGGCCTGGTCCTACTGCTTCTAGTCCTGTTCACAGTGGCCCTAATTAAATGCTGCACGGAAGTGACTGAGCTGACGTGGCACCAGCCCCTGCTCAGTCAGATTACCCAGAGTGGCTGACAGAGAGGCATACTCACGGGGAAACTCCCAAGACAGGATGTAGAAAGGAGGAGTGGCTCTTACTGAGAGACAATTATCCATGAGTCTCTTGAGTTTCATCTGGGCAATGTTTCCTACGACGTGTGTACAGACCACAGTTCTAGAAGACAGTGACAGTGTCTCCTCCCACAGTAGCACAGACAGATAGGGATTGCAATCCATTCTAAACTCGACTTTACACCCACCCCTCAGTTAAAACAGCACTTACTCAAATCCAGTAAACTCGTCTTCATCCTTACCTTCCAGTTCTCAACCTGTGGGTCACAACCCCTTTTTAACAATGAAAATACATTAGGAAGGTTGAGAACCACTGCTTCACATCATTTTGCTGTGAACTTACTCAACTCCTCAGAAGCACTGGACACAGCCGAAGAACTTGCTCACTCTCCTTTTCTCCCAGGACACCACACACCACAGCTGCTATGACTACTCTGCTGCTTTGTGATATCTCTTCTAGGCTCCCCCCAAGACCTCCTCACGTTAGTGCTCCTCTACACTCAGGACTGACCTATCCTCTACTTCCCCTGCACTGCCCTTGGACAATCTCTCTCCCTGTCTCCCAGCCATGGCTTTCGCTGGCATCTAGACTGGCCACTCCCTAAAGTACATTTCCAGCCCCAAGTTCAAAACTTATAAACTGGCTACTTAACTTCTCTGCTTAGATACCTATCACTAGACATCTAACATTTAAATGGATCCCAAGTATGCCATCAGCAAAGGATTGCTCCTTTCCCCTTACTCCTTAGTTGATCCATCAGCAGACCAACACTCTCCCCAAAATGGATCTTGAATTTCCCCATCTCTCCCCATTTCCATTACTATCACCCTAGTTCAAGTCACCATCCTCTCCTCCTTGGAATAATGGAAAGCCTCCCAGTTGTCCTTCCCACTACCAGTCTGGCCCCTTCCATCCATACTGCACACAGCAGCAAGAGTGATCTAAAAATATATACCCAAGCATACAGGGTGGCCATAAAATTCCTGTGCAAATAAATAAATTGCACAGGAATTTTATGGCCACCCTGTATTTCTTCCCTGCTTAAAATTCTTGATAGGCTCCCCATACCCTTGACAGTTAAGTGCAAATGCTCATCCTGGCCAACAAACCCCTCCCCCAGCCATCACCCAACAGTCATGCTGGCCCTCCTTCAGTTCTCCAAATACAAGCTATTTCCTACTTTTGCACAGGCTGTCAATTTGATTGAAACATTCTTGCTTTTTCCCAAACAGGATCCCTCTCATCTTTCTGGTTCTCAGCTTAAACATCATCTCCTCAGAAGGACCTTTGCTGACCAACTCAGACCCATTGGCTACTCTTTGCTCTTTGTTACACACCACCATGAAAATGGAACTCAGGAGGAGAATGACTATGTCTTTAATATTGATTGATTACTTCTTTTTTTTTTTGAAACAGAGTCTCACTTTGTCACCCTTGGTAGAGTGCTGTGACATCATAGCTCACAGCAACCTCAAACTCTTGGGCTCAAGCAATTCTCTTGCCTCAGCCTCCCAAGGAGCTGGGACTACAGGTGCCTGCCACAACACTCAGCTATTTTTAGGGACAGAACCTCGCTCTTGCTCAGGCTGGTCTTAAACTCACGAGCTCAAGGGATCCACCTGCCTTGGCCTCCCAGAGTGCTGGGATTACGGGTATGAGCCACCGGCACCCGGCTTATTTCTGGTTTTTAGATAAATGTTGTGTGGGTTGAATTGTGTCCTCCAAAAAAGATATGTTGAAGTCCTAACCCCTAGTACCTTATTTGGATTTTACAGGGTCACTGCAAGAGTAATCACATAAGTTAGATTGTGCTATACAGTCTCTATGTTTATATTCTCCCAAAATTCATACATTTAAACCTAGTCCCCAATGTGGTGGTACTGGGAGGTGATTATGTCATGAGGGTGGAACCCCCAAGAAAGCGTTAGTGCCCTCATAAAAGAGGATTAGAGAGCTTGGTCTTTCCTCCCACCATGTAAAGACTCAACAAGAAGGTACAATACATATGGGCAGCCCCCAGGGCTCAAAGGAGTAGGGCACGGGCCCCATATACTGGAGATGGCAGGTTCAAACGCAACTCTGGCCAAAAATTACAAAAAAAAAAAAAAAAAAGAAGGTACCATATATGAACTAGGAAGTGATGTCACAGCACTCTACCCAGGGCGACAGCTTGAGGCTCTGTCTCAAAAAAAAAAAAAAAAAAAAGAAAAGAAAAGAAAACTGCAGTCCTGTCCCCACTCACACCCACAAAGGCCAAATGGGGAGCTTAGACTTTCACTCTCACCAGAATTTAATGAGGCATCCTATGTCCCCCCCCACCCTCAGGGCAGGGTTAGAAAAGACCAACTCAGGTCAGTGGTGACCACCTGGGAGTGTGGATTTCCACCCCACTGTCAGGCCTCCCCTGTCCACAGGGGGGTGATGTCAGAGGAGGCCTAGGGGAGAATCAGGACTTTTACCACCACCCCTCGTAATGAGCCTCCCACCCCCACCCCAGTGTCCCTAGAAGACTTGAAGAGAGCAGTAACAAGGCATTCCTGACCCTGCCAAGCAGAAAGACGAACTCAGAGGCCTAGTGAGAACTGGAACCTCCACCTCTAAGATCAACAGGGCCAAATGAAGAACCTGGACTTCTATCCCTACCTGGTAGTAATGAGTTAGCAGCCCCCCCTTCCTCTACCAGAGTGCTCTCAAAGTTACTAAAAATAGGAGATTTAACTATGATCTAGAGTCTCAGACCATAACACCAAAAATGTCCAGGCTTCAACCAAAAAAATCACTTAACACACCAAGACCCAGGAAGAGCTCAACATGAACAAAAGGACAATTAACTGATACCAACATCAAGATGGCAGAGATGTTAGAAGAACCTGACAAAGGTTTTAAAGTAGGCATCATAAAAAGGTTTCAATGAACAATTACAAATATACTTGAAGAAATGAAAAATTAATCGGGCCAGGCATGGTGGCTCACGCCTATAATCCTAGCACTCTGGGAGGCCGAGACAGGTGGATTGCTTGAGCTCACGAGTTCAAGACCAGCCTGAGCAAATTCAAGACTCCCATTTCTATTAAAAATAGAAAAAATAAGGCAAGAGGAGCACTTGAGCCTGAGTTGGCGGTTGCTGTGAGCTATGACGCTACAGCACTCTACCCAGGGCAACAGCTTGAAACTCTGTCTCAAAAAAAGAAAAAAAAAAAATGGAAATAAATGAAAAATTAAAAGTGTTCATCAAAGAAATAGAATGATACAGACTCGGCGCCCGTAGCACAGTGGTTATGGCACAGTCACATACACAGAGGGTGGCAGATTTGAACCCGGCCCCAGCCAGCTAAACAACTGCAACAAAAATTAATAGACAGGCATTGTGGTGGGCACCTGCAGTCCCAGCTACTTGGGAGGCTGAGGGAAGAGAATCACTTAAGACCAAGAGTTGAAGGTTGCTGTGAGCTGTGATACAACAGCACTCTACTGAGGGTGACATAGTGAGACTCTGTCTCAAAAAAAAGAAAAGAAACAAAGAAGAACCAAAGGAAAATTTTAGAACTGAAAAATATAATAACCAAAATAAAATGACTCAGTCAAGGATCTCAACAGCAGAAAAGAGGGAACAGAGGAGGGAATAAGTAAACTGGGAGATAAAACAATAAAGTTACCCAGTCTGGACAATAAAGAAAAAAGACTTTAAAAAGTAAATACATGAACACCCCTCAGGATCTGTGGGACTGTAACACTTCTGTCATCAGAGTTCAAAAACCCTGAAGAGTAGGGCAGCGCATGGGGCTCAATGAGTAGGGCGCCAGCCCCATATACTGAGGGTGGCGCGTTCGAACCCAGCCCCAGCCACACTGCAACAACAACAACAAAAAATAGCTGGGCATTGTGGCGGGCACCTTTGGTCCCAGCTACTCAGGAAGCTGAGGCAAGAGAATCGCCTAAGACCAAGAGCTAGAGGTTGCTGTGAGCTGTAATGCCATGGCACTCTATCAAGGGTGACAAAGTAAGATACTGTCTCTAAAAAAAAAAAAAAAAAAAAAAAAACTGAAGAGTAAAAGGGTGGAGTTGGATCAGCGCCTATGGCTCAGTGGTTAGGGTGCCAATCACATGCACCAGGGCTGTTAGGGTGCCAACCACATGCACCAGGGCTGGTGGGTTCAAACGTGCCCCTAGCCTGCGAAACAAACAAACAACAACAACAACAAATAGCCAAGCATTGTGGCGGGCACCTGTGGTCCCAGCTACAAGGAAGGCTGAGGCAAGAGAATCGCTTAAGCCCAAGAGTTTGAGGTTGCTATGAACTGTGATGCCATGGCACTCTACCAAGGGTGACATAGTGAGATTCTGTCTCAAATAAATAAATAAATAAAATAAAAGGGTGGAGCTGAGAAAGTAATGGCTGAAAACTTTCTGAATTTGATAAAAGCTATAAACCTACAGACTCAAGAGATGAACCCTACACCAGACAAAAAATCAAAGAAATCTATACCAAAACATAACATAAACTTTCAACACTAAAGACAAAGAAAAATCTTTTGAAAAGCTCTCAGAAAGAAAAAAACGTATAACTCGTAGGAGAAAAACAATTCAAATGACAGTGGGTTTCATAAATCCCTTAAATCTCATAGATCGTCTATTTGGATGCCTACCCACTTATGGGACTATCTACCACATGTAGATACCTATCTACCATAGTCTGTCAGTGTTTGTCATTTTATCAGCTTGAGTGATACCTATGGGAATATAAAATGGAACAGTCACACCAGATACAAAGCATGGCCGTTTCTTACAAAAGAAACTAAAAGAAGTGGCACAACATTTTTCAAGTGCTGAAATAAAGGAATCATCAACTCAAAATTCTGGGCCCAGTGAAAATACTTCTCAGAAATGAAGGGGAAATCAAGACATTCTCAACAAAGGAAAACTAAGACACTCTCCTCTAAAAGAGCAGATGCAGGAAGGTAAACAGAAAGAAGGCAGTGATTTAATAAAAAGGAAGGAAGGAAGGAAGGAAGGAAGGAAGGAAGGAAAGGAAGTGAGTGAGTAAGGGAAGGTACCTTGGACCAAAAGAAAGCAGGAACAAAACTATGGGTAAATACAACACATCTTCCTTCTCCTCTTGAGTTTTCTAAATTATAACAAAAATTATATGCATAGGGCGGCGCCTATGGCTAAGTGGGCAGGGCACTGACCACATACACGGAGGCTGGTGGGTTCAAACTCAGCCCAGGACAGCTAAATAGCAATGACGACAACAAAAACAGAAAAAACAGCCCAGCATTGTGGCAGGCGCCTGTAGTCCCAAGTACTTGGGAGGCTGACGCAAGAGAATCACTTGAGCCCTAAGAGTTTGAGGTTCCTGTGAGCTCTGATGCCACAGCACTCTATTCAGGGCAACAGCTTGAGACTCTGTCTCAAAAACGTTAAAAAAAAGTTATATGCATATACAGAAGATAAAAATCTTAACACTAATGTGATTCTAAATGTGTACAGAGAAAGTACTGACAGCAGTGATAAACAGGGAGAGAAGGGAGAAGTAAAGGGAGGTGAGGTTTCTACACTGCACTCAAGCTGATAAACGACAAACACTGACAGACTGTGGCAGACAGGTATCGATAAGGTCATTAGCCATGCCCTTAAACCACAATGAGTTATCAGTAGAATGACTAAAACAAAAAATGGTGATAACATCAAACGCTTGCAAGGATGTGGAGGAAAATGTGAATCTCTAATTCATTGCTGGTGGGAATATAAAATGGAACAGCCACACCAGTTAAAAAGCATGGCAGTTTCTTACAAAACTAAACATGGAATTACCATATGGTCCAGAATTATACTCCCGGGCAATCATTCCAGAAAAATAAAAACTTGTTACCCAAAAACTTGTACGTAGGTTTTTAGCAGCAGCTATATTCACAATAGCCAAAAAGTGGAAACAATCTAGATGTCCTTCAACAGGTGAATGGTTAAATAAACTGGTTCCATCATACAGAATACTACTCGGCTACAAACGAACCAAACATTACTGGTATACTCAACAACTCAGATAAATCACCAGAGAATTACTGTGAGTGAAGAAAAATCCCAAAAGGCTGTATACTGAAAGATTTCACTGGGCGGTGCCTGTGGCTCAAAGGAGTAAGGCACCAGCCCCATATGCCAGAGGTGGTGGGTTCAAACCCAGCCCCAGCCAAAAAAAAAAGATTTCACTTATGTAACATTCTTCAAATGAAAAAGTTACAGAAACAGGGCAGGCATGGTGGCTCACGCCTGTAATCCCAGCACTCTGAGAGGCCAAGGTGGGCGGATTGCTTAAGCTCAAGAGTTTGAGACTATCCTGAGCAAGAGGGAGACCCCATCCCTAAAAATAGCCGGGCGTTGTGGTGAGTGCCTATCGTCCCAGCTACTCCGGAGGCAAGAGAATCACATGAGCCCAAGAGTTTGAGGTTGCTGCGAGCTATGACTTCATGGACTCAAACCTAGGGCAACTAAGTGAGACTATCACTCAAGAAAAAAAAAAGAAAGAAAGAAAAAGTTACAGAAACAGAGAAGAAATTCCTGCTGGCCAGGAGCTAAGGAGGGATGAGGGGGAGAAAGTAGCATGGCTATAACAAACAATAAGAGGGATCAATGAGACAGAAATAGTCTGTTACCTTACCTATATGTATGAATAGCAATGTACTGACTATTATTCTATACAGTTCCGCAAGATGTTACTGTTGACAGAAACTGGATAATGGGTACAAGGGATCTTTGTATTATTTTAGACCTTCTGTATCTGCAGGTTCCAATCTGCATAGTTAACCAAAATTGGGTCAAAAACATTCAAAAAAAAATTTTTTAATACAAATTTTCAAAATAAAGTACAACTATTTACATAACATTTACATTGTATTAGATATTATAAGTTATCTAGAGATGACTGAAACTATATAGGAGGATATACATAGGTTATATGCACATATTATGCCATTTTATATATAAGGGACTTGAGCATCCAGGGATTTTGATATCTATAAGGGATCTTGGAACCTATTTCCCACAGACACCAACAGATGACAGTATAAGAAAAAAATAGGGGCGGCGCCTGTGGCTCAGTGAGTAGGGCGCCAGCCCCATATACCGAGGGTGGCGGGTGCAACAAAAATAGCCGGGCGTTGTGATGGGCACCTGTGGTCCCAGCTACTCGGGAGGCTGAGGCAAGAGAATCGCCTAAGCCCAGGAGCTGGAGGTTGCTGTGAGCTGTGACGCCACGTACTCTACAAGAGCAACGAAATGAGACTCTGTCTCTATAAAAAAAAAGAAAGAAATTATAATATACATAGGGGTCAGTCCTATCCACAGTTTCATTAAGTGGGGACTACTGTATATCCTATAGTTGTGTGGGAAGCTACAATTATCTCAAAATAAAAATTATGGGCATTTTTAAAATAGCGTTATCTCAAAATTTAAAAAAAAAAAAAAAGTTTTCAAATATGGCACTGTCCTCCAAAGAAGTTATCAGCCAAAGTGCCTGTCACCAGATTTTAATATTTCCAGTTTTCTTGTTGACAGGCAAGAGAAAAGCTCACTAAGAAAATATATCTCTAACAACCTCGTTTCAAAGCATGTTGTCGTCATGTGCGACTAGGAGCTAGGGAACAGGCAAAGATGTAGAGGACAAAGTAAACTAAGAAGAGAATATTTACTTCTAATGAAGCAACAAGAACTGCCGTATTGAATTCAAGATACCTTCATCATTCCTGACCATAATCATAAATGCCTCTAAATGGAGTATAGGTAATACATGACCAAGCTATGGACAAGCAATTCTAAATCAAGTCTTTTCCCCTTCCTCACACATCCCTCCTAGAATCTCCCGCGCCTACTTCCAAGCCATCTGTGAGTTTCACCTCACCCCTAACCACTCCATCCCAGGTTGGCTGGATAGAAACAGGAGGATGGAGAAAGGAAAAATTGGTACCCACATGCACGACCCACACATTCACTCTTCTCTGCTGCCCACCTTGCTGTAATTCCCCTGACACCCAAAGGAAGAAGGGGGTAAGGAAGGGCTTGCTAAGATCTCCAGCTTTCAGGCTTCCTCTCACCAAGGTGAGGAAGAAAGCCACACTGCATTCTTATCCCTCCTCAGCTCTCAACATCCTCAGCCTTCACAAAACGACACCCTGACCCCACCCATCTCCCCCCACTGCCGTCTCAGTATTTCCCAAGCTCCTTCCCTTTGAAACTAGTCTCCTCCTGGCTTTGCTGGAACACTGCCATGGGAATCACATTGCATAAAACTGGAACGCAAATACAGGATGAATGTAATTCATCGTTTGAACGCTCTCCCTTGCCTTCTAGTAAAATTCTCCTGTAACTGTAGTTCATTTTTTAACGATTAGGTTACTTTTAGAAATTAGAGGTTTAGTTTATACCAAGAAACCTAATATCAAACTACTGGGCAAGAATTATGTTCACACCCACTGAGCAAGAAGTGTTTTCACCTGTTAATACCATCTCGCCTATCTAGCTTTAAACTGAGAACCAGCAAGTGAGGCTTGTGGACAATCAAAAGAGGTATCCCCAGATGTGAGGGCAAGATGCAACAGTGGCAATGGACTTTCTCTTGCCTGTCAGGGTAGATTTAGCTGACAAGCTGTGTGGTCAGGTGCTCTGCTTCAATGCTTGGTTCAAAGAGACTGATTACACATTCCTATTCAAATCCATAGTTGCACATTCAGTTGTAGCCAATTTAGCTCATTTCCAATCTCACAGTGATCAGAAGAAACAAATCTTCACAGACATAATAGAACTTCATTCATTCAACAACCTTTTGTTGAGTATCTAAGAAGTGCTGGGCACTTGAAGATAAAACTGTGACCAATACATAGTGACCTCCTATCCTCCCCTCCTCATATAGAGGTGAGAGCTCACACAATAGAAGAGTAAATTAAAATAAAAATAACTGTAAATAAGATAATTGTAACACCGGGCTCAGTGGCTCTCTCCTATAATCCCAGCACTTGGGAGGCTGAGACAGGTAGATTGCCTAAGCTCACAGGTTCAAGACCAGCCTGAGCAAGAGCGAGGCCCCATCTCTAAAAAATAGCCGGGTGTTGTGGTGGGCACTTGTAGTCCCAGCTACTTGGGAAGCTGAGGCAAGAGAATTGCTTAAGCCCAAGAGTTTGAAGTTGCTGTGAGTTATGACACATGGCACTCTACTGAGGGTGACATAGTAAGACCGTCTCAAAAAAAAAAAAGATCATTGTAACATATGACAGTTGGTAAGAAGGACATAAACAAAGCTGAGGATCTTGCACCTCCTAAGGACTATGAAGAACTATCCTTTCCAGTACTGTAGAAATACAGAATTAAAAAATACAATTTATAAATCCTAAATATACTCTAAATTTTATCTTAAAAATGAAATCCCAGGCTCGGCGTCTGTGGCTCAAGTGGCTAAAGCGCCAGCCACATACAACTGAACTGGCAGTTCAAATCCAGCCCAGGCCTGCCAAACAACAATGACGGCTGCAACAAAAAATACCTGGGCGTTGTGGCAGGCGCCTGTAGTCCCAGCTACTTGGGAGTCTGAGGCAAGAGAATAGCTTGAGCCCAGGAGTTGGAGGTTGCTGTAAGCTGTGATGCCACAGCACTCTACTCAGGGCGACAGTTTGAGGCCCTGTCTCAAAAAAAGAAAAAAAAATGATATCACAGATGCCAGGCTGAGGGCCTATAGCTCAGTGGTTAGAGGGCCACCCCCATGCACCAGGGGTGGCAGGTTTGAACGCGACCCGAGGATGCATAATGAAAAAAATTCCAGATGCCAGTATACTACCACCTCCTTATATCAAAAGCCAAATGTCATCCGAACTCTGTAGAGCAGAAGAGCTAAGTAGAGAGCTTTAAATCTGCATTTCTGGCCAGGCTCCGTGGCTCACAGCTGTAATCCTAGCCCTCTGAAAGGCCGAGGTGGATGGATTGCCTGAGCTCACAAGTTCAAGACCAGCCTGAGCAAGAACAAGAGCAAGAACCTGTCTCTAAAAAAAAAATAGGTGGGTGTTATGGCAGATGCCTCTAGTCCCAGCTACTTTGGGAGGATGAGGCAAGATTACTTGAGCCCAAGAGTTTGAGGTTGCTGTGAGCTATGAAAACACAGCACTCTACCAAGGGTGACAAAGTAAGACTCTGTCACAGAAAATTTAAAAAAAAAAAAAAAAAAAAAAGGGCTGCATTTCTGTGGATGGAGGTACTGAAAACAGTCACTGAGAACTGAGGGAAGGAAGCAGAAAGTATGTCAAAGAACATGCCTTCCACTATTTTAAAAGATGGCCTAGAATGGGCTTTGTAACAAAAAAACCACTTCTTTCTCCTCCTTGTCAAGATCACATAGCACCCTCCTCCCTGGGGTCCACAATCTTTACTAGTTCTATACTTCAGTTGTATTAAACAACCGTTATAGACTAACCTGGGCACAAAACCACTATACGGAAAACATTTCTTCAGGAAAGTGGAATATATTCCAAACAAGTAACCAACAAATCAACTCTACTTAAACTGGAGACTGGCAAGTTAATGTCAAACGCTAGCCTTAATTCCTACACTTAAAAAAAAAAACAACTCAGCAGCAAATGATCTTTGAGAAGTGATAATTACATTATCAGGGGTGCCTAATCTTTTTAAATCTGCCTAAGTAAACACAACACCCTAATACTAAAAGTAGGCAACATACTTTATTACAAAACTCCCACACATAGGCAATTATCTGTTTCCATCAAAGAAGCTATTGTTAGGTCTAGGCTAAAGTACAAAAATACCAGTTAACTCCTAAAAAATTCCTGAGCTGCAAGCCCTCAACAAAATGGAGTAAGTCTGGTTCACTACCAAGATAGATGGGAATGTACTCACTAACTTCTTGCTTGACTAACTCCTGGGCTTGGGAAATGAACTGACTATCCCCAGACTGACCTTTAAACAATATGAGGTGGTTGGGCGGTGCCTGTGGCTCAGTGAGTAAGGCACAGGCCCCATATACCGAGGGTGGCAGGTTTGAACCTGGCCCCATCCAAACTGCAAAGACAACAACAAAAAAAAAACAGCCAGGCATTCTGGTGGGTGCCTGTAGTCCCAGATACTCAGGAGGCTGAGGCAAGAGAATCGCCTAAGCCCAAGAGCTGGAGGTTGCTGTGAGCTGTGATGTCATAGCACTCTACCAAGGGTAACAAAGTGAGAATCTGTCTCCCAAAAAAAAGAGAAAAGGATGCTGATATATT